>LS997567.1:12681152-12796152 GCA_000469685.2 Haemonchus contortus | reverse complement strand
TACCGCTTCGAGCTGGAATCCTTCCGTTGTGAAGAAGCCTGTCTCCATGTGGCGTTAGCGTATACGCTTAGGTTTAGAAATTTTATAACCAATCCAAATTCATCTCTCCATTAATTATAGTGTAAACTGGCTAAAATGGAAATTCGTCAGAATTTCAACTTTTCTATCAGCTTTTCAACATGGTTCTGGTAAGCTTGTTCTTCAAGTTGCGATGTATGCCCGATTGGGATTCGAACACAGCAGAATAACTTCGAAGTGAGCTGCTCGAAATTGCGTGGAGGTCCTGCCTGACGCCTTGCAGGGCTCAGGAATGTAGAAGAATTACGTTTTCTTTCAGTGTTTATTTTATACTTAAACAAACTTGCGCCGATCGAAGTTCCAAAGAATTGGATATTTCGAGATAATGAGAGTTTTTGCGTGAGATCACTTGCTAATTTCGAAACTTTGAATAATTTCTTCGCTCTTTTAATCTACTTTGATCCTCAACTTTCTTTGAGCGCTGATGAGCGAATTTTAAGTACGAGCTGGAGCTAATGGAACCACGGCAGTTCCTCATGTTTTCGACGACGATTGCGAAGGAAACGGTATCAAGTTTATTTGCTGCATGCGTTATTTCATTTACTTTTATTTTTATAGTCTTCATTTACTACTAGGGTTTTATTCTCGCTTCACATGGCATCATTCGTTTCAGTTTATGAGTGTCGTCGAGCTCTTCCGCCGCGAACGAATGCAGATGAGTTGCTCCGTCACACCATTGACGATATTCCTACCGAGGCGCCAACGGACCTCTCTTGTCCTTCGACGCTGACTCCAAGACTTGTATGTGTATGAATTTTTAGCCAGTGTATTATATCATGTTGTACGGGAAGTAATTGCCATTTTTTGAGGGTGATAGCTAAAATGAAGCGACTGCTGCATGAACTGTATTCTTCATTTTAGCGTCTTTCTGGTAATTTCATAGCTCCTCTGCCATAGATCTTCCGTTTTTTGTTGGCAACAAATTGGACTTCATGAACTTGATTTCCTCATTTTCGGAGAAGGTTTCCGCATTCAAGGAATTTTGAACGACCGAAATAAGTGGCATTTGTGGGTGAAAAGCGATTAGAGCTACATATATGGTGGATCCAGCATTGATTTTCGATCAAGCTTCAATGGTTTTTGCCGAGTTGTCGAAAAAGTGGGTGGACTTGTCTCGTTTTACAGGGGAAGGATACTAGGCCGTAGTGGCCATTCAAGACGAGCTGTATACCGACGTAAGTGCTTCATTCGCTGATCTCAAATCTGGATTCCGAATCTGCGAAACGATTCTAGGAAAAAAGTTACGCGTCCGTTTTCTCCATGTGTCATGCCAGTGTTCTGCGTTTATGATAGAAATGAGGAACAGCCAATTGTGAAACGAACAGTTGGGAGAACGGCGGGCCGGAAGGCGTGACATACAGCTTAAGCTTGCAAAACCCTTTTACTCATCATATAGACTAGCTACAGCCCTCCATATTTAAGGAGCTTCCGGAAAGGCATATACACTGACCTATATGGGTGCCGCTCGAGTCCAGCAGGGGAGTTTTGAAGGCTTCGCTCTTTTCGCGCTTTGAACTTGGGCATCAGGGCTAGTACAACCCACATGATGAGCAAAGAACTTATGCTGGGTTAGATCGTGCGTTGGATCAACAGATTCGCCTTCAACCCTCCTGATTGTCGACACATGGAGCTCGTTCAAGGACCATGAAGCAATTCAGGGTGCTTGCCAACTGGCAAGGCGGTGAAGGTGCCCAAATTTCACTTTATCAAATTCAGCCTATCGATGTACATTTTTCCTTACCATTTGAAGCCATGTATAGGCGTATGTCTCTTTCGTAATTTATGTCTCATGATCTAGACTTCCAAGTTAGCGACCGCAACTCCATTAGTCGCTTTTTCTTACTAGTGCACTTTTGTTTAACGTACCTAGACTTAAAAAAATTAAGAAAAAGAAAAAAAGCATTATTGTCCGCGACAGCTCATCCACGAAGGAGTCAATCAGCGCTGTGTCAGATCATTAGAATAAGATAGTTCCTTCTAGATTAGAGCGCTTAACTGTTCTGAGGGCATCCCGCTCAATATATTGGGTTGTCCGAAAAGTTCGTGCCGATTCCTGAGTCGACTTTTTGTGCAATTTTCTAAAGAACAAATACATTCATTAAACAATATATTCTCCATTCTGCTCTACAATGGTCCGCCATCTTACTGGTAGTTTCATTATCCCACTTTCATAGAAGGTTGCAGACTGAGAATTAAAAATTCCTCTAGGTGCGTTTTGCAGTCCTTCAATGAATCAAATAATTTCCCACTCACGGAATTTCGCAGAGACCTAAGCAGGTGGTAGTCTGATGGCGCGATATCCGGACTACATCGGGGATGTGGTAAGACATCCCACCCAAGCTCCAGTAATTTTTGGCGAGTGGCCAATGTTACGTGTGGTCTGGCCTTATCCTGATGGAAGACAACGCCCTTAAGATTGGCTAGTTCTGGGCGCTTCTGATGTATCGCTGCCTTCAAATTGTGCAGCTGGCTACAGTACCTTTCCGAAGTGATCGTTTGATTATGCGGCAACAGCTCATAATGGATTATTCCCTTCCAATCCCACCAGCAGCACAGCATAACCATCCGCACATGGATTTTCGCTTTTGGAGTGGTTTGTGGTGGCTCACTGTGCAGGCTCCACGATCGTTTCCGCTCCACGTTGTTGTACAAAATCCATTTTTCGTCCCAGTTACCATGCGTTTCAGAAACGGCTCATTTCTGTTCCGTTTGAGCAACGAGTTGCATACGGAGACGTGGTTCATCAAATTGCGCTCGCTCAGTTTGTGAGGCGAGGCGCCCAACAAAACCAAATACCAACGAATGGTCATCGACGGTGGATTTCGGGACATTAAGCCTTTCTCCTATTTCACGAGTAGTGATGCGCCGATCCTTTTCGATTATCATTTTGATTTGATCCTATTTAAGTGATGGCGGCCTGTCTGCGCGTTGCCGATCTTCGAGGTTGAATTCACCCCGCTTAAATCTCGCAAGCCACTTACGAACTGTACGCTCATGTAGAGCATCCTCTCCTTCAACGCCACAGATCTTTCTCGTGGTTTGAAGCTGCACTCTTTCCTTTGTGATAGAAGAAAAGCATTAGATGGCGAAAATGCTTGCGATTGTCTTCCACTTTCACTGAAGCCCTATACAACGAAACTTCAAAGAAAATCAACATAACCTGAAAAGGGATATGGATGAAGACTTACACTTTCAGAAAATATATGACTCTATGAGGTTATGCCAACGATCTTTTCAAAACACTTGATAAACCAAGGGTATTCAAAATTGGCACGAACTTTTCGGACAACGATGGTGACGATGGGACAATGGTTGTGCCTTTGCTATACTTGGTTTATACACTTATTGTCACTAGATTATCATTCTACAATTTGTGAAATGGTTACCCCTGCGTCAGTTCTCCAGCTCTCGTCTTGCGTTACACTGAAGCTTTCCAAACCATTGTTGCTAGTTCGCAATGCAATGCTCAGTTCTGGCCATACTATAATGATTAGATGGTGGTTACGTATCCTTCATAGATATCCTCACTTTGACTTATTATGGTAATTAGTTCTTTCAGTTTGAGTTTTGTTTCTATGCATCATATTTACGTTTTTGACGGCATGTCGAATGACGTACTAAACAATAAACAATAAACAATAAACAACCAAATATTTCTTTTGTGCAGAATTATTAGTGGTTGCTGGTTGAACATGGCAACGTTTCCCTCAGTGCAGACCCCAATATGAAAATTCGACGAATCCTCTTTTAGATGCCCCTGACCATTTTCTGCGCGTTCTAGAAAGTTCAGACGGGAGATTATAGTTCTGAATTTTCGATCTTAACCCCGCCCACCACTGCGCGTACTCGAGTCAAGTCAGGTATCTGAACACATTCCTCCCCTTATCTCCAACTACTTTTCTCCCATGTTCTAAAACATTTTTGAACAGAGTTACGAATTTTATGTTTAGCCCCGCCAACCTCTGTACGCTCCGCCTATAAACTTTTGATCCTAGCCTCGCCCACCGTAGTGCAAGCCACGCCCACTCTTGGGTTCTGACTACAGACCTACTTTAGCCTCCGACCACTCTTCTCCCGCGTTTTGGAACGTTTCGAACGGAGTTATTAACTTTTGCTCGTGGCCCCGCCCACCTTAGTGCAATCCCTGCTCACTTGGAGATTTGACCACATATCTTCTATAACCTCTGACCACTTACTTTCCACGATGTAGAACGTTTTTGAACAAAGTTATTAGTTCTCCAAAATAGACCCAACATCTGAATGCGCACCCCGCCCACTGGGGGCGGAGTTTCGACGTGTTCACGTATGCCCAGACGCGCAAGGCCTTGCACACTTCGTTTATTTTTCTTCTGACCTCCACGCTTCCGTTGAATCGAGTTATGGTCTTATGTGGTAAGTACGGCCCACTGCGAGAACGCTCCGCCCTCCGTCGGTGAGTCTCACTCATTTCACTCTTTGACACATCCCTCACCCTTGTCCATTTTTTCACATGGTCTGGGCTGTTTGAAGCCTAACTCAGACATTTTGCTCAAGCACCGCCCACTGCTGTGCATACCGCACGCTCTGTGGGCAGAGCTACGCTGAGCTAGCATGTGCTCTGTTGATCATGTCCTATGCCCAACTCATCCCAAACTTGACCCGACTTTTGCAGGTGCTTCTTAAGGTAATTGCCGTACAAACAAACAAACAAACAAACAAACGCGAGCACTTTGTACACTACCAGGCGGCTACGCACACTATTGTGTGCGCTTAGGGCTCTAACCATGAGGGACGGGGCTACATCAGTTTCTGATTTCCATCATAAGCCTTTATCGTCTGAGCCTCTTTCCTGACACTTCTGTAGCGGACATAACTTTTTTTGGATGTGAAATGGGACTATATCCAAATCAAATACCTCTGCAGTCCATGTAGTCGAAGAAGCTCTGTGTAGTATGAGCTGCGTGTCGCCATGAACACTAACTTTGAAAGAACAGCCCTTTTGGGTAGTTGTAGGGATTTACACGTCTCTACAGGGTATGCACCTGTGTGGCCGGAGTTACTGCAGCGTTTATTTCAATAGGTCTGACGTTAATGCAGTGCATTTGCTCTTGTGTAGAAGGGACTATTGTGTGAGGAACCATGTATACTAACTTTTAGAAAACTTTTAGCCTAATTTTTGAAAGAGTTCAGTGGTATCACCTAGTTGTACACCTATGTGGTCAGGGTTAGTGTGAAGGAAAATGTACAAATCTCTGACCTCAGCCCCGTCCCCATCTTTGCAAACCCCACCCACTTCAGACTTCGAACCACATTACTTTGATTACCTCCAGACACCTTTTTCCCGCGTTCTTAACCGCATCTGAAGGGACTTGATAATATTGGTCTAAGCCCCGCCCAGTTCTGGGACTTGACCACACTTGTCACATTACCTTTAACCACTTTTTCCCCGTATTCTAGAACTCTTCCAAACGAAATTACACTCATATTTGAAAAATAGCTTTCACCTCAACGCACGCCCCGCCCATCGTGGGCGGTGCTTCGCTATACTTACGCATGCTAGCATGCATAAAGCCTTGCTCACTCTTTTATTTTTTTTCCTCGCCTCGACACCTTTGTTGAATCGAGTTATGAATCGCTGTGGAAAGTACCGCTCACTGCGATAACGCTCCCCACCGCCGGTAAGTTTCCGTTATGCCAATTGTTCCCACCTTTCCACATTTCATTTTTTTACCCATCCCTCACCTTTCCACATTTTTTTCCTGCGTCTGGAATGTTATGAGACCGAATGAAAAAAAATTGCCTATGCCTACGAACAAACAAACAGACAGACAGACGGAGCGCTTTATATATAGAAATGATCGCACAAAAGTCTGGCCAAACGCTCTTACGCGTTTTCGTTCATAACTTTTTTCTTAATGGAGCAAATGGCGCAAAATTTTGATATGTATAACAAAATTTTATTTCACACTATCCAACACTACTTGACTGTGAAGCCGCAATATCCACATAAGTAGAGCAAGGTGTTTGTTGCAGTAGCAGATTTCGCTGAAAGCAAAATCATTGGCGTCTGTAGCTGTTCACACCTTATGCGCGTTTTCCTCATCTATTGTGTTCGGCATTAGCGCGTACACTCTGGGCATGGCAGAAAAGGAAGAAATTCCAAGAGAACCATCATTCGTATTTCCAGTTGTTTTTTTAGATCAAGCTATTTGGGATATCTGGAACATGATCAGACCGCAGGCTGATAGTGGTAGACACTCACAAGACACCCATGCTACACACATTGAAATTCCGCATGGTTACATCAATTATAAGGAGTTGCGGCTGAAAAGAACAACTGAAGAAGCATTTGGTCGAAGACTCTCGAGCGCTACTGTATATACTAGGATGGTTCGTATCAGGGTACCTGAATTGGGAGAATTTGGAACTCTTGTATATTGATTCCCATCTGAAGTGAAGGGAACTGTGAAACTACGGGTGTTCATTAAACTCTTCAAACTTGGTGAATCTTTTCATACCTTGCTCTCATTGTGAGAAGCTTTTTGTTTTCAATGATTTTGTGTTGGATTATCATATTTGTACATAATATGCTCTGAAAGAATTTCCTCACAAAAGCTTCAGCTAAAATGTACCAGCATATTTCTACCCATAAATAGGGCAATACTTCATCCAAAAAGTACCATGACTGTAATCTGTTGGAAGCGCAGGAGCTGCCGTATTCCGTAACCACATCTTGACTGCCCGGAGTGGAAAGGTGTGTGTGCTACTATTCGGTCTGTGGAGGCAACAAAGAAACTTACTTGTATTAGCATTTCTCTAAACATGGAGGACTGTATGTAGTCTATGTGATGTGTAAAGGACTGTCACGCCTACCAGTCTACTGTCCTCCCAACTGCGCCATCGCTGCACATTTGACTGTTGCTCGGTGCGCTTATACATGCAACAGTGATATGGCACTTGGGAAAAATAGACCTGTAACTCCATTCCCAGAATCTTTTTGCAGATTTGGAGCCCAAATTCGAGACTAGATTGGATTATGGAAGCAATTGAATCGGTATACCTCGAATTTTAACAAGTAGAATTTCGAGCTAACGATCTGACTACTGGAAAACACTTCAAACTATTGTATGTGAAGCTCTTATGATCTTATCAAATTGATAGCGTGGCCTTCTTCCAATGAGGGTCAGCTTTGGACCCCGTTTGAACAGGGTCATTCGGTACTGATCATAATCATTTGGGAGTAACTACTGTCCATGATCGTTTGAGAGTAACATTATCGTAAACATTCCGATTTTTATCAGCAATTATAATTCGCTTCAGAAATGGGTCCTCTTTGCGTTTGAAGCGCCTATCGCAGACACTAATTCGCATCGTCAGGTGAATTCCCTTCGATTCATGTGGCACCTGAACATTCAGCTTTTTACCAGCCCAAGTTTTCGGATATTCTCGCTAACTATCCCTATTGGTCTTCCCGGCAAATTTCATACAATTACATGACGGTTAGCTTCGGTCGATGCCATTGAAAGATCATCCGACCTTGTAGTGAATATTGCCAGAACGAAACTTTTCTAACCAATTTTCGCATTCGATCTGTGATAAGACATTTACAGTATTATTTTCACAAGTATCGAAAAAAAAAACAGCAGCTCTTTGCCACGATAGAAGTGAGAAATTAAATGTACCGAAGATACTCTATCTGACTTTCATGGTCAAACTGATCCTAAAATTAAAAGCGGGAATGAAATTTGTTCTCATTTCATGGAAGAAAGTGCATGTGCCTGTAATAAATATCAATGAAGAAGAGGTTCTTCTACAGTGCGTTTCATAATTATAAGGTCACCCCAGATTTTTGCGATTCCGGAGAAAGCAGCCAGAATGGAATTTTTTGGCGAACACTGGTAGATTCCTCGTCACAATGTACCTCCGTACTCAAATTTTGGTCGCAATATCCTTCACCTCAAATTTTTTACGAATTTTTTAAAGATAGTGTCGGCTTTTGCACCGTTTCATAATTATAAGGTCATCCTGAGGAAGTAAATGATTTATCAGTGTTAATGGCATATGTACAACAGTTAATAATCTATAGCTCCTCCTTGTTTAAGAGCAACATCAAAGAGCCTACGTGGCATATTAGAAACTAGGTTTCGAAGATGTTCCTCATCGATTGCTCTCTGAAACGGTGCAAAAACCGGTAAACTGTTCTAAAAAAATTCAGAAGAATGCAGCAGCGGCTAAGAAACGGATACCTAGGTTATTCGTGCTGGGGAATCTGTTCATGATGCTAGAAAAAATCCTTAATGATTACTTTTTTTGAAAGTGCAAAAATTGAGGGTGACCTTATAATTACGAAACGCACTGTATTAGGTGGAGTAATAAATAACGTGCACTTCCGATAGCGATATTCAAAATTATACAACTTTTTCCACAACCTACTTCAATGAATGCATTATTTACCTAATCTTTCTGAAATTGTCCTTCATCGGTAGACTAGTGGATGGATACTTTCCCATAAAAACTGTGCTATCTCCTATGCGAAGAACGACTGAGGTCCATCCTGAGGTGCTCGCGATAAAAATAGCTCTTGCTCCCCTGAAAGGTAGTAAGCGAGGAAAACAAGCGATGGTTGGTTGACGCGAGGTCAGGAGAATACTTTGAGTGGGGGAGAACTTCAAAGCCTAGTTTGTGATAGGAAATGTTGTTGTGTAGTAGGAAAACCTCAATAGAGTGCTGCAGTATTGCGATTTTCTCAGCATGTCTACGCAGCTGCAAACAGTAAGTGGGTGTGTCAACGGTAGGACTGTTATCTAGAAGGTCGTAGTGATTCGCCAGACGCAAAGTATGAACTTGCTGGGCGGAGTCAACATCTTAGAAATGGAAATAGCTATTGATCTGCATCCAACCACTAACGCTTCCGTCCATGATTTACACAGACTATCCGACTCTCGTCCCCAGTAAGGATCTTGCCGAACCAGTCGGCGACTTCTGGACTGCAAACATTAGCAGCCTTATTCAGTTTGAGTGGGATCCATCTGCTAGCTCATACGATTTCTCCATAGGGCTCATGTTATTTTGGAAGAGCAGCAGCAAGTTGACAGGTAGTAGCATACGGATGGATTGCTTTGTATGAGCTTCTCGATCCGATCAAATTGTGGGCGTTCCGATCATGCTTGATTTTCAAGACTGCAGTTGCCTTCGTGAAACTTTCGGAACCAACGACAACGTGTCATTTATTCTCTTAGGCGTCCGATCCTTCTGCGGCACAAATGTTAGGTGAGGCTTTGCCTGCTAAGTTTCCTAGACTGAACTCATGAGGGTAACGGCGTAGAGCATGAGTAAGGAAGTTTAAATCCGTTCGGCAATATTGACATTGTTTGAAAAGGCAATCATTCTTTTCTACTCAACCTAATAAAACAAGCGTTTTCAGAAATCGTTTTCAAAAATCGCAATTAGTTCCGAACAACACAATATCTAATTCTATGTCGAGACTGGAGGTTTTAACATAGACCCTTACTGCCTCATTTGATGCTACTGGTGTTACAAGCAGTAGGTACATCGATCACCGGTTTATCGCAACTTTAAAAAGCTAGTGTTGCTTTGATTTGTTATAAGTTTGTCTTGTTGTTCGCTGTTGGCACTACGTGCAAATTATCATTCATAGACATGTTCTTAGTTTTTGAAGTGGATTAAATCTTACAGGATTTATTGCACACAAGACAGTCGGATACAGCACAGGATT
This sequence comes from Haemonchus contortus, assembly GCA_000469685.2. Taxonomy (NCBI): domain Eukaryota; kingdom Metazoa; phylum Nematoda; class Chromadorea; order Rhabditida; family Trichostrongylidae; genus Haemonchus; species Haemonchus contortus. Next base: position 12,786,359 of record LS997567.1, on the reverse strand, counting down.
CTTCTTCATCGTCTCACTCTTCGTTTCCGAATCTCCAGAATTTGGGCACCAGCTTTATGCATGTTGGAAGGCTACCTTCAGCTGAAAACCGTGAGTCAAGTAAGGATGAGGATGCTCCTCGAGAAGGCGAAATTGATGAGTGCACGGTACGTGTCTCTGTTCTGCTTCCGTTTTTCTCTTTCAAAGCCTGAATCAGCTCCTATTTTTATAGGTATGCATGTCAGCTAAAGTGAACAGCGCTCTTTACAAATGTGGTCATTCATGCATGTGTTACGACTGCGCAATGCAAACATACCGTTCATCGGGTCTTTGCCCCCTCTGCCGTGCCTCAATCCTTGATGTCATCAAGATTTTCAAGGCCTAAGCTCCTCGATTATCGTAAAAAAAAGACTAAATATGCTTCGTTCGCCATGAATCAGCATACAAAAAGTTTGTCGCACTATGTTTACTTCAGACTGAACAAGCATTTTCCGTGTGTTAGTGGTCACTCGTTTGCTCATCAGTACCTGTTATATTGCTGTGACAACCCCTGGAACACCTGTTTTTGTCTCGTATGATCTTTTCATAACTATTTGCTGATATTCCCTCAAAAAAGTAGTGCGTCGTCATGTGAAGCTTGGGCCGCGATGTAATTTCATCGGAGTGTTAGGCTACAGTGGCGTCTTTCTGCAATCCTCTGCAGGAAGTGATTCACTGCAGGCATTTTCTCAATGGCGCTTCAGCATTACTGATATTCTGGATGTTTTAGGTGGGCGGTTGGCTTTTTTTGATTGCGTTCCAGGTGGCAACGTATTCTGCACATGAAGCGTTTCAATTCCAATTTGAAACGCGTTGCATAGTGTTATTCAAAATCATTTTTGCGCACTTTTTGGGTGCCACTTTTGTCACTTTGTCGCTATTTGTTCGTTGTTTGTCTCGATTATTCTGCACCATCTTAAAACTGCATAAATGTTTCGGCTATGTGCTCTGTGATTGGTGTGTGATGATTGGTAGCTACAGAAAATTGTATATCTCAACGGTAACCTATTGTACAGAACTTTGTGGAGCAATCGATAATGTATGGCGGGTAAAACTATGATGATGTTCATGTTCGCGTTTACAAAGTGAAAACGTTCTCAACGCTGTGAGGTAAGCATGAAGGCTCTCTCATTTGAGCAGTTGTATGAGGTTGATCGGAAAGTCTTGATTGGGTTTCTTGAGAAGTGCGGGATTTTCGAATTCTGAACTATATCCATGATCCATCCTTACTATAAATAAAGCGCTCTGTCTGTTTGTTTGTTTGTTTGTTTGTACTTTATTCGATATGGCCTGAAGAAACACGTGGGAAGTCTGGTCAAGTTTGGAATGGGTCGAGCATAGGGTAAGTGCAACAGAGCACACATGGGCCTAGCGGAGCCCCGCCCACATGTGCTCATAACAATCCAGAAGCCGGGAAAAAATGTGCAAAGGTGGGGGATGGGTCAACAATTGAAATCAGGGAAACTAACCGGCGGTGTACGTTCTCGCAGTGGGCTTGCTTCCCGCAGAGATTCATAACTCGATTCAACGAAGACGTGAACACTAGGAAAAAAGTAAAAAGCCTTATAAGGGTCAGGCACGCGTAGGCTTAGCGAAGCCTCGCCCACTGTGGGAGGGATGTGTGTTGAGATGAAAGCTGCCTCCCGAAAATGAATGTAACTTCGTCTGGAAACACTCTAGAATGCAGGAAAAAAGTGATTAGAGGTAATGGAGCAAATGTGGCCACGTCCTCGAAATGGGTTTGACACCAAAGTGGGCGGTGCTCAGATCAAAACTCCATAACTCTCTTCAGAAACGTTCTAGAAAGCGAAGAAAAAGTGGTTAGAGGCTATACTCGACCAGAACAACCAAGCCTTCCATCCTTCTATGGTTTGTTCCAAACTCGTCATATGATAATCCTCTATATATAAACCGCTAACTTTGTGTGTCCGTTTGTGTGTCCTCGCAAAAGTCACGTAGGCACGATCAAGAGCGTGGAGATCAAATGAGCGCAGTGAGAAAACAGGCATGAAATGGGAACTTAACCGATGCTCTTCATATGACGTCACAGACTGAAAAACCGAACTCGACTCCCACGACGCAGGACAATCAAACCCCTAGGATCTAGAGAAGCTCAGAATGGAAACAATTCCACGATCACCTATTAATGTCAAGCGATCAATACCCACAAAGCGGTTCAAATTGGTGAATATCACCTAATTCTAATACATCGAACATTCTCCTGACTATTTACTGTCGTGCTGATTCCTTATACTATGGACGACACAACTATCGGTTCGCAGCCAACTGAGAGAGGAGAGAGGTTAGGCTTCTTGGGCAAAAAAAAAACCTTTTTGCTCATGAAGAATTTTTACCGGAAGTACCTTTCCATTCAATCTGTTTTCCAGAACAGACGCGTAATTTTCCGTAGAACCATAATCGGAAATTCGTAGAAATCACTAGAAATCTAATCTTATCGAAATTTCTAATTTTCAATGTGAATTTCGCTTACGCACTCCAAAAAATTATCCACTTCATGATACTTCAGTAGCTAGATGAAGTTTTTCCGAATTTGCTTGGGCGAAATCTCACGCTGTACGTCAGCTCAACATCATGTGGGAAGCGCTTGCGTCTAACTGTTTGTTTGTTCGTTCGATTGTACAGAAATTCCATATTACCTTAGGGAGCACCTGCATAAGTCGGTTCAAGGTTGGGTTGGGAAGAGGGCAAGACCAAAAGAACACATTTGAGCTCAGCGAAGCTCCTACTTCAGGGGTGGGACATGCACAGGATTGGGTGATTTCATAGGCAAAACCTCCTAAAATAAGTCGGGTCAAGTTTGGGATGGGTTGGGCATAAGGCAAAACCAAACGAGCACATGTGAGATCAGAGAAGCTTCGCCTCCAGGGGTGGGACATGTACAAGAGTGGGTGGTGATATGGGCAAAACTTGAGTAGGTTCCTAACAGCCCAGACGCCGAGAAAAAAATAGGCAAAGTAGAGGGACAGGTCAACAAATAGAATGAAGGAGAGGCAGTGGGCAGCAGTCTCCCTACAGGTTCATAACTCCATTCAGAGAGGGCGTGGAGGCTGGAAAAAATAAAAGGAGTGAGCAGGACCTTATGAAGGGGGCATGCGTGCATAGCAAAGCTCCGCCCACGATAGGGAGCATGGGTTATTGTTAGGTTCTTTTGGAAAAAGCTCAAAAATCTATTTGAAAACGTTCTATAATGTTAAAAGGAGTGCTTAGATCATTATAGAGAGCAGTGTCCGATCTTTTCAGATCAGACAGTGCTCTCTAGAATGACTTTCTAATCATTTCTGAAGAAATTGGCATGCAAGTGAATTAGTTTTTTAATAATACCAATAAGAGTATGATTAGTGTTGAGAGCCTTTGATATGTATGCTTATCTTCTTTCTCTATCATTCTTTAACCAAGCACGCACATCCTAGAATGACGAACTCAATATGGGACAGTGTTTTCCAGAATTGTCTTATAACCGCTTAGACGAAGTTCGAGAAGTAGTGTCACATGAATCCATTCCAAAAGTAAATGCTGTGATCATTCACGTTGTAGCAATTGTACTGAAGTGGTAGGCGCGAATGTAAAAGGGCTTTCCGACTTTGACACAAGGAGGATGCCCGGCGTAGCCGGGCATCACATGAGAAGGAGGAGAGCCCGGCGTTAGCTGGGCGATCCGACTGGTTGTAGAATATTTCGGGAACCTCTCCATCAAAGGTACAGTAGCGCTCAAAAGTATTCGGCAAACGCTTGTTCGCAAGTAACTTTTTGTCTTAGTGTAGCAGATCGCGCGAAATTTTGATATTTTCAACAGAGACATATTTCACACTATCCAACATTGTTTGACTGCAAAGCAGCAATATTCACACAACTGAGAGGAAAGTGTTGTTGTAGTAGTAGGCTTCGCTAAAAGCAAAGTTAGCGACGTCTGCAGTTTTGCGCACGTTAAGTGCGTTTTTCTCACTATTGTGTTCGGCGTTAGCGCTCGTACCCCTTGGACATGACAAAAAGAAAAGAAATCTCAGAAGTACCAGTGTCCCTATTTCCAGTTGTTTTTGAGTTTAAGCTCTTCGGGATATCTGGAATATGATCATATTGCAGGTTGATAGTGATAAACATCACAATACACTCATGCAACACATACCGAAATTTCGCATGATTGGATCCAATAGGAAAGAAGTTACGACAGGAAGGTACAAGTGAAGAAGCTTTTGGCCGAATACTTTTGTATGTAAGGGCGCGGGCGCCTACCTGAGTCCTAACACGATGTCAATTTAACAAGACTATCTCAACCATCATCTATGAAAGGCACCGCGGCACTGGAGCAACAGCAACATCAACAGCGCATTGGGGTAGGGCACCACATCCATCGCTGGTTTGCTCGCCTCATGGAAGGAGACACGGGCTTCGAAAATAAGCCTCGGCCTGGACGCCCCTTCGCCGTCGACGACTCCGTCATTGTCGACACCATCAAAGAGGATCCGGAAGCTAACACCGCAGACTTGCAACAAGACTTGGGTGTGCTCAATGAACGGTCGCTGGTCGCCTTCTAGCCTTCATTCACAGAAAAGCGCTGACTCGATGGATACCTCATGTCTTGACCGATAGCATGCGGGTCACCCGGGTATCCATTTGTCAGTCTGTCCTTCGCTCACATCGCGAAGAGTTTCTGAAGGACCTAGTTACTGAGGATGAAGCTAAATCCTCTGCGGAGCTAACAAGCACCGCGCCGTCTGATTCCCGCTAGAACGCGAGAGCCAGACGGCGCGTCTGGCACCCGCTTTTCGTTTCTCCTTTGCTGCATCTGAGATTCAAAGGAATGCTGTATTGCGAACTGCTCAAGCAAGACCACACTGTCACCACTCCCTTTTACGCTGATCGGCTGCAGAAATTTGCGCAAGCCGTTCGGGAAAAACGGCCTAGACAAACTTGTGCACCTCCTCCATGACAACGCTAGCCCTCGGTAGGTAAAAAGACGGGGAACGTCCGTTGTGCGCGTCCGTCAAAAGTAGGTCACCCAGCCCATGTGCGCTCGGCGCAGCCCAACTGTGGTCTCGAAATGACACTACAGTACCACCAAGTGCCAATGGAGCGAATGATTTGTATTTGTCCATGTTATCTTCTCTTTGAGCTGACTGCCGTGGACTAAGCGCAAATCGTATGAGCCACTGACAACCGCGACGTCCATCAAGTATCGCAGGCTGATCTGCCCCATGCGACGGCGTGAGCTAGTTTCGACAGTCGCGCGCAACGAAGCGCACACTAAAAAGACCCGTGCATAATTGTAGGAATCTGAAGGGGCAATATCAGGTGAATAGGGTAACGATTCCACATCCACCCATCCACCTGGTGATGCCCCCTCATATTACCACCTGTTGCGGCCCCTCAAGGCTTTCCTGGTGAAAATCTATTTGTCTATTATGACCACCTTGAACAAGTGGAAGGTGACTTCCTTGACTCTCAATTTTCCCAGTTTTAGGAGAAGGGAATTACTGACTTGCCCGTTAAGTGGGACCATGTTATAACTAACGATGATCATTACATTGTTGATTAGCTTCTATTGTTTGCTGAGTTTTAGAATAAAACAGAAAAATCTCAACCCTATCAAGACTTTTCGATCAACCTAATACACATTATTACAAGGAATCAATGCCGAAATATGTACTAAAACAAGTAAATTGCAGCTCTGCGTGAATTGCCTGAAATCTGGGCATGAGGACGCCTGTGAAGTGCAGCAGCTGTGGTCTCGATCACAACTTGTTACTTTTTCACAAACGCAGGCATACACTACAGCCTCATAAACGACACCGCTCCTGAGGCTGTATCGCCATCAACAGTCTGAACAGTATCAACAAGCAGCTCCATCGAGCATCCCACACAGTTTCAACAAGCAGCTCCATCAAGCAGTCTACACACTTTAAACGTGCCGACCCCAACAAGCTGTCTTTTCAACTAGCAGCTTTCATCAACCAGTCTTCACAAGTTCAACGAGTAGCCATGCTTCGAGCCGCCCCGTGAGAGAATCATCGTTTTCAACTCCTAATAGGCAGGGGACGGACCACACAGGAGGAAACAGTCACCTACACCCACTCTCTGATACATTGTTAAGTGCACTACGTGATAAATGTTGTTTGATTCGCTCTCTTTTCTCTCTCTTTCTCTCTTTTCCATCGCAATTTCCATTCCAAGTCAATCAAATCAGCGCGTGGTGATCACACAAAGGTTCGACGAAACCCTCACTCTCTAGTACCCGCAACACGTATTGCTTCGTGAGATCCTTCAAAAGCGCTTCCTTCATTCCACGAGTCATCGAGATGACCAGTCCGAGCTTACTGCGAGTGAAGGAGATTGCTGTGACGGGGATGATCTCGTGCACTCAAAACACGTAAGAAACGAACGAATCCGGTATGATCGAGCGGGGACGATGAGCTTCTTGGAGAATGTTACAGCGATTAGAGCTTGCTAGTACTCTCGTTGTGGGTCGTAAAGTGTAAGCTCAGGCGGAGCCTTTTATCGACAACTGGTCACGATCGAATCCCCGAGTTTGGGATAGGATGTTGACAGTGTCAGGAGAAGACGCTGAAGTTTAGGAAGGTCTGGTTCCAAAATAACAAAGTCTTCTGCCTCTACAGGGTGCGCCATTAATATGGTAACAAAAGAATTGGGCTACAGAAACCGTACTTCTTGTTGCTACATGGTGAATTCATGGGAGTTATTTACTATGCATGGCATCTACAAAACGAGTGATCCAATATAACCGTTTCATGTACCAATTATAGCTCGATGACGCTTTGGCTACTCATCGACGGTGGCACGCAGGTTTCTTATGACCTCCAGCCCAGGCTTTTTTCATGATTTCTCAGGAGCAGTAACAGTGGTGCGTTTCGATGGCGCAGGCTTTCCTCTAAAGCATGGACTATATCCAGCGGCCCATCACATCGTGGTCTGGGAAATTCGTAGGAGGATTGGGAGGTGAGATGAAATCGCGAACATTTCCTCTAGTCCAGTCTTGATCTTCTCCCATTCGTGAGCGAGTGCGCCGTCGTTTTTAAAATGTATCCTCAGAAACGTCTTTGATCTTCAGCTATATCCTTCCAGAAAACCCCATGCTAAAGAGGTTCGGATTGAATTTTGTGCTTTTCTTGTAGAGGTTCTGGCTCAAACCACCATGAAAGAGCAGAGAAGCGGCTACGAGAGGCGATCCGACTTTTCTCAGTGACTTCAGCACTCGTGGTGTGAAATTTGCGTATACTCTGGGATCTCAAAATTTCTTCCTCGCTGAACACCCCTTAGTCAGGAACAAAAGTGTCGAAGCTCATGCCGCGCGCAAGTAGGGCACGGCCTTTCTATCGAACTTCTTCACGACAAGAAGCTTACAAGGCATTCGAATTCTATCTGGACCTTGTATTTATTCGGGGTTAGCTCTTCTCTTCGAAGTAGAACAGGCAAACAAATCAGCGGTCATTTTTTTGTAGAACAGGCAAACAAATCGCCGATCATGTTTTTCGTGTTTGTACAGGTTCCGCAGCGTACTCCTTCCCGAGCAATTGTATTCGGAAAAGGGGTAGTATGCGAGACAAGAGGACCTTTTTGAGGTTTGTCGTTGACCTGTCTACGCGTCGCGATTTGAGAGACTCTCATGTGGTAAATGTTTAAAAGAAGAACAATTCCGTAAAAGGACTCACCAAATGCGCGCGAAGGTGGAACTGTTGGTGGATGTCTGCGAGGCTCCACCGTGTTTTGAAATCTGACGAATTGGGAACATCAAAATACATATGTGGGCTAAGGTGTATCATAAACATAAGGAAAGGTGCATATTTGGAGAAACCCTCCAAACAAGGAAATACGAAGGTCCGAGAAGTTGTTACCATATTTATGGCGCACCCTGTAGAATCACATTCATACCATAGCTGCGTGAGAAGACATGGTAGAAAACTGGAAGGTCTCTTCCCCGTTCCGGTGGACAGAGCCAGGTCTCATTTCCATCGGCCGAATTGCCTGAAGAACGTCTTCGCTGTGTTGTTCCGTTAACGGGACCGCATGCTGTCGAAACACGGTGATATCGCCATGCCGCGGTAGTTCCACCATCGAAAACTGACTGGTCGGACCTAGACTCCGACGAATCTGCTAGGGGAAAGTGAACGCACGAAGGGACTTGCGAAATATCCGTTCTGAGGAATGAAACAATAGACATTAGTCGGAAGTTCAGCAGTGACAATAGCCTCGCATGGTTAACAAATTCGTGGTCTGGTGAGCATACTTATTGGTGTAGTCAGCGGTAGTTCGCTCCCAACGGAAGGAATAGGCAGGATGAAGCTGAGTACCACATGGTAGTGACGTTTTGGTAGGGCCAAAAGTGGAGAAAAAAAGAGCGGAGACGATTTACGGAATATGAAAACGCATTTGCATGAGATCGCACACGGGATGTCATGGGTGAATCTTGCGCCGATGATGTGGAAAGCGATGCGGAAGCGACGAGTGACAGCAGTTGGAGTTCCAAGTGAGCACTCGAATAATCATTCTCTGCAGCATATGATTTCCGAATAGCTCGTGCCGTGTGCGCCGCTGGATCAGCGTCGGTATTATTGAGTTGAGCACTAGCCAATAATCGCAGGAGGGCTGAAATCGGAGGACCAGGCCCGAATAAATATGCTGGAAAGTGTGTCGCAAGAGCGTACCCGTATGCACAGAGGAAGTCCCATAAAGGATTTGCGCCTGTCCAATGGAGGTCGGCTGGATAGGCTGAGATGCGCAATCTCAACGCGAAGTCAGAGGTGTGACAGGAATCGGCAAGGCTTGAGCCGAAATTCGCGCACCTTCGTCGCTGGGAGTACACGTGTGGTAAGTTGGCCATTGGTTCTCGAAGAAGGGACACTGTTTACGAATGACTCAGAACTGGACTGGACACTAAGGACACTGTACTGGCGGCGGACGCAGTCGATGGAATAGGATCGTCCATGACCCAAGACAGTTTTTCGAGCTGAAATACTGCATGTGATTTATGGCAATGATATAGGGCCGCTAACATCAGACTCCAATGGAAGAAGATATGAGGAAGCAGCATTGAGAATGGCCATTAGGAGGAAACGGATGGATAAGAGAAAAAGAAGGGAAAAATAAAGAGTATGCTCGTCCACGGAAGTATAAGATGGAGTCACCTGCGCCGTGAAACGAGCACTGTACTGGTGTGTTAAAACAGTAAATGTAGTTGGTGTCCCTTTAGTGGTGGAGGGCGAAGTGACTACGCGCGTGTATCCTACCACCACCTGCAGGAAGGCACTAATGGATTCCGCCTCCCGTCAAGGAATTCACTCAACTTAATTAAGGCATACCGTTTCGCAAGAGACTGTGGCGCGGATAGTGAGGTGTCGCTTCCAGGGAAAACATGATTTCGGAGAGAGGCCATGCTTCTAGGCGAGTTCGTGGAGATATACTCAATCGCCACCAAGATTAGCCGATGTTGGTAAGTCAGTTTTGTCGTATTCACGCATCATGCGCATACTGCCTTCGAAGTTGTATCCATAGGCGTGAACAAAGGCCGCATGTAGGGATTCGACTGGCGATTCATTATAGATGCTGCTCGCTAGAGGAGATGTAGCTGACCATGCCATGGCGGATGAGTAGATCAGTGATAAAGAGGGGTGCGTCCAAGCATATGGGAGAAATAAGTGTCATTGGTGCTGCTGTGCACTGAAATGACGGAGTTGACGGAGTTGGTGTTCTCTTCCCTTCGGCTCCTGGAGGCGGAGTGAAAAGCGCTATCAGGCATTAGTGTACCAACCAAGGTCGCACGCGTATATAATCAGGTCATCACGAGCCAAAGCGTGAGAACGTTTCTGTTGACAAGCGTCGCAGGAATGGACGTATTTGAACACATCTTCTCTCATTCTGGGCCGGTGAAAAACGATGAGAAATTTTAGCGAACGTCCTTTTACAGTCGAAGTGGCCTCATGCCGACGGACTGTCGTGAAAGGAAATGCATATCGGCTCGCACAACTATGGAATTACTATTAAGGCTGGGCGAGCTGACAGTTGCCGGAAGACATCTGGATTGGAGTAGTAGAGGTAAAGTTTTGACTTAAGTATGCATCCTGCAAGAATTGAGAGCGAGATTGTCGTGGACTTTACAGTGGCGTTGAAGGAACGTAAATGGGTGATGATCACAGAAGATGCGGGTGTGGTTTCCGTAGACTGTAGTTCGGAAAAATAGGAGAGCACTGGTCGCGAACAAATGTTCAGTGTGGACAGGGCCCTATTTCTGCTGAGCGGACGATAGCGTCTTGCTTAAGTAGCCGGTCACTGAAGATGGAAAAGCTGTATCCTGAATGCAGCAATTCTGCTCCTACTGCTATGTTACTACGATCCGTGTGAAGTAGAATTTTTTGTTAAAATGCCAAGCAAGGACAATTAATCAAGGCTGAATTGAAATGGGAAAAAGCTTGAGCCTGAGCCCATGAAAACCTTGTTCTTACACAAGCCATACAGGAGAGCTGCGATCACCGCGAAATCTTAATGAATTTAGTCATACCCAAAAGCGGTTATGGTTGAAGACGGTGGTGGCATTTCTTGGGTAGCCTTGATTTTTCGCTGTGCGAGTTTGTAAGAATTGCAGAGATTTCGTCAAAGATAGCAATGTCCTCGAGATAGCCGATACAATTGTCTCGGGGATAGGTCAAAAAACGTGACGTTACCCTGCAGAAGTAAGCCCTAGCATTGCGGAGCCCAAAAAGTAAGTAGACAAACTGATAGATGCCGCGATGTGTAGCCCATCCACTTTTAGCATGCCTCTAGGGAGATGATAATAAAACAAGTCCAGCTGCGGTCGCAGTAACCTCAACAGTATTCATCCGTATGAAACCGAAAATTTACAAAACGGCGATCAGCCAGGCAGCCTTTAAGGTCTCATGGCGGAAAACAAACGCGGAAGGTAGCTGCTGAAACGAAAACTCAGTAGGTGCACCCGGATCTTACAGTAACCCCCTAGCTTCCTCATCACCCATCCCTGTCCTTGCCCAAGACCCCTTTTCGACGCAACGTATATGTAACGGGTGAGAATTTGGGTATTAAAATGGGGCTATGCCGTACCGGATTACTGTAAGAGTCGAGTGCCCATACTGAATTTTCGTTTCTGTGCTGAATATAGGTTCGACGCTCTATGCTAGATAGCTTCTAGCATGTGTGCCATGAGCGCAGACGCCCAAACATTTTCGCCAACCAATGAACTCATTAAAAACTACTTTCTAGTTCGATCATCTGGACACCAATACTGTATTTATTCAGGTACTGCATTCAAATTATGTGAGCACCACCTTACATCTTTGAGACCCCTATGACATTAGAGCCAGATGCCGTCAAGCCTAATGTTCCATATTCATGTTCGGCGGGTCAATACAATCCGAACTAAAGTTTCAAACAAATATGGTGCTAAAGTGCTTTAACATCGCGTCAGACTGCACGATTCTTTAAAGAGTTAGATTAGCCCAGTAGCAACTTCTAACCGAATACTGATGAGGAACTGAGCCAAAGGAAAATAGAGCACAAGCCCTGAAAAGTGTTGTGAGTAATAATTCATAAATGAAGCGAAACTTTCTAATTTTTTGCTTTTATAAATACTGACAGGGGAAGGGTCGCAGCGGCCATTAACCCTTTGACGACAATGGCACCCACCGGTGTGTGCCACTACGACTGGCGCATGGAACATTGGCACTTATTTTGTGTGCCACCAAACTTTCTTGTTTCTTAACAATTGCTAAATTCTTTCACTGGTTTACTGGATTCAGCGATTTGTTGGGAACGTGGTTCCATGAGCGCGTCACGTTGAAATCCGCACTGTAGTCAAAGGGTCAAAGATGAGATGTATACCCACATTCAACTTTTTGAACGCTGATATCAAATCCACATTCAAAATCTGCGAAACAATTCTGGGAACAAAGTTACGGGAACATTTCCTACATGATATAGGGTTTTGCCGAGCATTAATCGGGGTAAAGTTGCTAAGCAAGATATGAAGAGAGAGCGCAATAGGCAAAACGCTGGGCTCGCAAGCGTGGCATGAGGGCTTGCATCCCCTTGTTTTGCGATCAACAAATGTATCCTAAAAGCTTCTCAATTAGCTTTACAGCTCCCACTGCCTAGGTGGCCTTCCCTAGCCACAAGGAACACAGAAAATAGTTGCTGGATTAAGCCCAGTTATGGCCTTTTCACACAAGAAGAGGGACGCTCCTGTATCCAAGAGATCAAATAAAAGCTTATGAAATCTTGGACTGTTTCCTGCACTATCGGCAAAACGATTGAAATGCTCGTATATCGGGTGCACCTCTTTGAATAAGGATATTCACAGCAACTGGAGCACTTTGGAAGGATACTCCTCTCACACTACCGAACCGATGAAGCAAAAAGATACATGTAATAATCAACTAAATGCTAAATAACCACACATGACATCAAATTCAAGTCTTCTGAGCATCATTAATTTTACCACAGTGAAGACAAGGCGTGAGACAGATCTGTCGCACTCATCATCTTTAATTTCCGTGGAAGTGGAATGAGGAGCGGAAGTGCAAAAGTCTTGAGATGAGCCACACTAAAAATTCGGATTTTTTTGCGATATTATCAAGTTCGACTAATGCTTACTGGAGAAATCACACCACTTGAACAGTGTTCTCTTCGTTTCTGAGCAAAAATCCGTTATTCTTTTTGAGAAACCAAAACCTCATGTGTTCCATTTGTGCCATCATCAGAAGGCTGGAAGAAGAAGACATCTGATGAGTTTCGACAGCAACTAATACAAAAGGATTTACAGATTGAGCAACTGCGCCAGGAAGTGGAAGAATTGGGCCAGCAAAGAAAGGCGATGGCCCTCGTGGAAGGAGATAATCGCCACGGCGCAGCTCAAGAACAGCCTGAGTCACTAAGACAGTATAATACGATTGAAGCACACCAGTCAAATGACAAATTGTCACAGAGGCGTATCTCAAGGACCTGTACGCCATCGCACCGACCGTACTCCGAGATTACGCCGAGAGGAGAGTGCGGGACATGTCAATTGTCAGATCATCGGCCACAGGCGAGACTACTGAGTTTCACTGAGGGCTTACATCCGCACAATGTCCCTACCAAAAGTGCCTGGAATTGGGCCCCTGAACACAGCGTTTTCAAGATCTAGCGGGCACGCCTGTCCTTTCCCAACCAAATATGGCAGCAACCGAGAACGGAAGTAGGTCTTCATAAATAATACCGACGCATCTGGTGAAGGGATTTTAGCGGCGCTCTGTCAGGAAGGAGACGACCGCTTTCTCCATCCGACAATGTTCGAGTCGAAGGTTTTGACGAAAGCAGAGAATAATTACCACATCGCTGGCCTCGAATCGTTAGCTGTAGTCTTTGCCTCGAAGAAGTTTCCTTTTTCCGTGTACTGGTTGCGAACTATCGTGCGGACGGATCATCAGCCCTTGACGTGTTTATTGTTTACTGTTTAGTACGTCATTCGACATGCCGTCAAAAACATAAATATGATGCGTAAAGACAAAAACTCAAACTGAAAGAACTAATTACCCCCATCTAGTAACTCTAGTATACCTAGAATTGAGCATTGCGAACTAGCAACGATGGTTATGAAAGCTTGAGTGTAGCGCAAGACGAGAGCTGGAGAACTGACACAGGGGTAACCAATTTCACAAAATGTAGTATAATAATTTAGTGACAATAAGTGTGTAAACCAAGCAGCTGGCGCAGTTAGCCTTGAAGCAAGAAGCACTTGCTTGGAGTGGGACCCACATCAGCCGGCTATGATGCCCTTCGCCACAACCGGGGTCATAGGGACCCGCTAAACCCTCGAGACACGGATTTACCGGCCACCCACATGGAATTGGCAAGCGGGGGTAGCACTGAAGCCAGATACCACTCGCAAGCAAAGCGAACAACACCAACTGTGAATGGAGGGTCCTTAAGTTGTGTAGTGAGCAAATAATTTAGTTTACCTCTGGTCCTCACCAGCTTGGTCGTCATGCAACACAAAGAATACAAGCACAATTAAGCACAATAAAACTGACTACACACACACATAAAATAGGACACAGTAATTGTAATGGAGTAGTTGAACCATTAATAACTGAGAAGCCCGACATATATAAGAACAGCGGCATCGATTTCACATGCAAGGAACTCGTGACGCCACAACCACCATGCACCAGAAATAGCCGAGCAACTTCCATTACTTGTGTACTTTTATGCGTTAATCGACATCTTGCATTCTGAGAACTTCCAAGATGTTGGTTTTCCTTAACTGTGCTCGAAACTGTAATGAAGATTTCATAAAAGAAGACTATGCGGCAGTAAGCGTATCCAACGCGCGAAACGAAAAAGGAAAGAGTTGAAAACCGTAGTGGAACAACTTCTCTGCAGCCTCTTATAATGAATAGAATACCCATCTCCACTCCTCCGGTATGGCCGGAATATCCAGAATTTACTGGCTTACATTTTGATTTCTCGTTTGATGATTCGGAAGCCAAAAACTAGATCATTGAATATACGCCTATACTTTAAACTTTTCATGCTTAACCTGTCAAGCCTGTCTTTGTAAGGTGGAAGAACCTGTGGATAATTAGGATTGGGAAGCAACGATAAAACACAATTCAAAGATTTTTTGTACTCTCTCTAAACAGTATACATATTTTCTCAAGAATGGGCTCCACACAACGGAACCATATTCTAATTTAGGTAGTACAAAGGTTTTCAACTAGTAGAGCAGGATCTTTACTATGGACATCCTCAGGATCACAAAGAGTGAGCTGAGAGCTTTTCTTGCAACAGCAGTGATATAGTCATTGAAGCTCAACAAGTTATTTTCTGGAAGTCCAAGGTCGTTGACTGCAGATTCTCTTCTTATTGAGACACCCGCAATTTGGTATGACCTTGGTGAACAGGAGCCTAGGTGCAAATGAGTGGTTTTAACAAGGTTGAGTGGGATATCCCATTGGTTACACCAGTCCAACATCTCCTCTATGGCTAAGCTTGGCCACCTATGTGATGTAGCTTCCTCATGGCTGGCATACGTACAATATATTCTGATATCATCTGCAAACATTTTGATGTTGACACTGGGATGGACTTTGAGGGCATCCGGCAAATCGGCAGTGTATATTAGGAATAACAGAGGAGAAAGGGCCCCGCCTTGCGGGACACCACTGGTGCAAGGAAGCTTATCTGAAATCTCATTTACGACCTTGACCGTCATATACCTCTCCGCAAGATACGAACCGAGCCAGGCCCGAAATCGACCATGAATACCCATAGCGTCCAGCTTTCTGACAAGTTTGCGATGACATACTTTGTCGAATGCCTTGGTCAGATCAAATAAATAACATCAACAGATTTCCTACTGTTAAGGGCTAATAGCCAGTCATAGAGCGAGTCAGATAAGAGCGTCATAGTAGAGACTGCGGGCATGAACCCATGCTGCTCAACTGCTTTACCCCCTCTTTTCTTCAGCCAAACAAGTAACTTCTCGTAAATAAGTTTTTCAAGGATTTTCCCCGCCACAGGACAAATACTAATCGGCCTGAAATGAGATGGCTTACTAGCGCCGGCAACCTTAGGAATGGGAGTTACCAATGCATTCTTCCATACACTGGGGACTTCACCGAATAAAAGCGATGCATTCAATATAAACGCGACGGGAAACTGGAGTGCATAACAACACTTTCGAAGCACAATCTGGGGAATGCCATCATAGGTAGCCGAATACGAGGAGCTCAGCTTCTTCATAATCCTCAACACATCGCAGAGCTGGATGGTAAAGTCTGGAAAACTATCGGGTGGATTGTGACTAACGGGTAGATTGAGTTGGTCAACTCTGTCTGAGCCGTGTTCACATCTGTTGAATACAGCTGCAAAATATTTACCAAGGGTTATGGCTTCGTCCCTATTCGAAATAAGAGGTTGTCCATTTTCGTCTATCGTGAACGAAGGGTTGGAGACCCATTAATATTTTTTCTAAGATGTGCATAGAATGCAGAGTCTTTCCGATCACATAAGCAACGCTCCCGATAAGCTAGATACTTTTTAATGTGATGGTTAATGTCGGAGCATACTTTTAAAAAGGTTACTGGACAGAGGATCATGCAGTTTACGGAAAAGCCTTGATTTCTGGTCAATCAGATTTCTTATGGTTTTGGGTATTGTTACCCAGCACCTCTTGAATAGGGGAAAGGTACCAATACTGAGAAACAGTCATATAGAACCATGCAGAATCTGCTGTATAAATCTTCAACCGAATCAAATCCATCAAAGAGTTGATTCCAGTTCACTGCGTACAGGCAGTCTCATCATAATCTACTCTGCTGAAATCAGCGTGGGTAGGTTAAAGCTCTCATTACCCATAAAGGTGCTGTATAAATCTTCAACCGAATCAAATCCATCAAAGAGTTGATTCCAGTTCACTGCGTACAGGCAGTACCAAACGCATCATAATCTACTCTGCTGAAATCAGCGTGGGTAGGTTAAAGCTCTCATTACCCATAAAGTCCAGTTGGAACTTACCAATATTACGATCAGAGTTTCCAAGAGGAGGAGGTATTTCAATATTTTCAGTCGAAACTCCTGAGGTCAGAATCAGATCCAAAACTGAATCCCCTCTGTTACCTGACAAAACCCACTGCTTCAGTCTACAACACGAAAAACCTCATCAGCAAACCGTCATTTTCAAATGAAGAGTGCGGCGGCCGATAAACAAGTACGAATCGTATAGGTATAGCAGTACATTCAGAAACAATATCAAAACATAGTACATCAGAAAGTAGACCTTTGAACGACTTCAAGCGTGTGCTCATAAAATTTGGTTTTTGATGATGACACAAACTCCTCAACCTCTTCCATGACTTCTATCTGATCGCAAAATGATATAATTCAAACCTCCTAGAAATTCCGAGTTCAAAATCTTTTTGTCGAGCCAAGTTTCAGTGATCAAAAGCATGTCGGGATTGCGAATGGTCAAGAAGGAGTGCAACAGGGGTATTTTATTAACTAAGCTTCGCGAATTTAGTAAGTAACACGAGATCAGAGAAGAAGCACCATGCGTCATTGTCGGTTTCCCGGTTCCTGTCTGGGAGGCATTTCACTCACCTTCTTTAGCTCACCTTTATACACTACCCAATCCCTTCTATTTGCAGCCTTGTTCCGCTCGCGAGCCTCTTGCCTGAGTTCGGTTTCCGTTTCTCTTTCCTCAGGCGACATGCTACGTCTTATGAAAACTTCAGACATCCCTGACTGTCTCAATAAACGTGCATTAGCAAAAACTTTCCGCCGGTGGCTCCTAGAAGGCAGTATGACTTTCACTAGCCTGTTTTTTTGACTACATACCCTTCCGGTATACAGTCTGCGGCCTACACTCAACATCAAGAATGTCCAATATATCTGTGATCTTGTCTTCTAACTCACTTTGACGTCGTGAGGCCCGAAGTTCACGAGGTTCTTCCGGTAATCCAGCAACGACTATACTTCTACTTTTTCGATCTTCTTCAATAGTGTTAGAAATTGTGTGGACTATCTAATCTTGCAAAGCATGAATCATCGCTATAATTACTGGGTCAGTGTTACGTTCCAACATCGAGTCTAAAAGATCAGAGACCGAGCAATTCCGATAGTCGATGGTTTCGCATTGAATGGACTGATCAAGTGCCACACCGGTAACTTTCCGCGATTTCTGAGACACCGTTTCTGAATTTTATGAGGGTCTTTTACCAGCCATATCTACAACTACCGAGAACTAAGAGCAAACAGGTTAATTCACTATCAAACGCCACGTGAGCCGAATTTGGCGTTAATTCAAAGCGTTGAAACTACCAAAACAAGTGTCGTTGTTGACCCAAAAACCTAAAGTGGTTACAAAATGTCTCACGCTCACACTCGTCCCACTATCAGTAGCTTCGATAGTTGGTAATCAACAAAAAAAGTCGGATTT
Source organism: Haemonchus contortus (assembly GCA_000469685.2). Taxonomy (NCBI): domain Eukaryota; kingdom Metazoa; phylum Nematoda; class Chromadorea; order Rhabditida; family Trichostrongylidae; genus Haemonchus; species Haemonchus contortus. The sequence goes on along the minus strand of LS997567.1, from coordinate 12,768,382 downwards.
CAAGAGAAAATAGCAAATTCGACCTACGAATAACCATATCACGCGGTAGTTATCGGAGCCCAGAGAAACGCAACCGCACGGTACGGACACACACACGAGAATTGGCACAAAAGAGAAGAGGCACAGTTTACAATAATTTTCTGTTCCTGGCTCGCGGGGCTTTCCCGCCCCTCGATCGATGTCACGTCAGACGAGTGTCGAGCCGATACAGATTGCAGTTATTCGTTCTAGGACCCACATCAGCTGATCGCCGAGTGATGGAGAGATGTTTTTCTTCCATTCTTTTCTCCTCTGTTATTCTTTTTGCTGCCGCGATCCCTCTTTTAATTTCCCACTATGAGAGGCTGAACAAGGTGAGCTGTTTTTGCCACTTTTCACTTACAGTAGCGCTCAAAAGTCTTCGGTGAAATGCTTTGACGCTTTTTCGTTCATAACTTTTTTTCTTAGTAGACCGAATCACACGAAATTTGGATATGTCCATATTTCACCCTACCCCACCCCATTTCACCGCAAAACTGCAATATCCACAGGTAGAGTAAGGTGTTTGTTGCGGTAGCACGTTTCTCTAAAACTAAAGTTGTTGGCGTCTGCACTCATTCGCACCTTCTGTGCGTTTTTCTCATCTACTGTGACCGGCGTTACCGCTCGTACACTTTTGACATGATAAAAAGGAAAGAGATTCTAGAAGGACCATCATCTGTATTTTCAGTCGATTTCGAGTTCATGCCCTTTGGAATATCTAGAACATGATCAGACTGCAAGTTAATAGTGGTAAATATTCACAATACATCCACGCTCAAAATATAGAAATTTCGCTTGACTAGATCCAGTAGGAAAGAAGTTACGACTGAAAAGTACGGCTGAAGAACCATTTCACCGAAGACCTTTGAGCGCTACTGTACTTGCACCACGACCCGCACGTACGCAATGACCCACATTGGATGGCCCGTTCAAACGCCCCACTCTTCTTCATTTTCTAGTCTCACTCTGGTCCAGCCCACTTTTTAACGATTTTTCGAAGCCTCTTTTCACTTTGGAAACACCGATTCACGCAGTTCCTTTGCCTTCATCGCACTATTTTTTATCTTATCATCCATTTTCGTCATAATCTGGATTACCCAAAATTATCGTGAACTGAACCTTCAAGAGAACGAATGTGTCCGCTGCGTTCTGAGAAGGGCTTTGGAAGTTAAAAAATATAAACTGGAAACTGAGAACATATCAGGCGAAGCAAACGCTGTGGCTGATGCGTTATCAAGAAGTGCCGCGAAACTGTCAGAAACTGTGCCTACAACCTCAGGAAATTACATGGTATTTTGTGAAATAGGGGAAAAAGATAGTGAGTGGCTAAAGGAACTAAAAGAAGATCCTGACTACAAGCAGCTTATCCTTGATGTGACACAAAAACAAGAGTACATGGACGTCAAGCTTTCGAGGATTGCACAGCGGTTCAGGGTTGCAGATTTCTGCATCGACAACGGCGACTTCAAAGTGTTGTGTGAGAACACATTAGTAAGAGTGGTGCCAAAGTCAAAAAGGAAGGTCCTATTTGAGGAAGCGCATGGAGGTGCAAGGGCAGGACACCTTAATGGAATGAAGCTGTATCGTCAGCTCAAAAAGTCAGTATTTTGGAAAGGAATGGGAAGCGATATTGCAAAAGGGTCAAAAGGTTGTCCAAGCTGTTTTTATCTAGAACCCACCAAATCCTCACTCCTTCCTTGGTGCAGTTAATTACAAACGCACCGTATGATCTCGTAGGCCTAGGCTTGGTGGAGTACGGGTTGACTGAGAGAGGCAACAAGTATGCAATAGTGGTGATCGATAACTTCTCAAGGTTTGTGTGTGCTTACCCTATTCCGAACAAGTCCGCCAAAACGGTGGCTCAAGCGTTCTTCGAGAGATGGATATGCGACGGGTGCAGGTGGCCCAAGCAGATACACTCAGACCAAGACCCCGAATTTATGGATTCAGTGTTGTTAGGCATTTGTGAAATAACAGGTATTGAACAGGGCGCAACAAAAGGGCACAAACCCCGCGAGAACGGTATGACAGAACGGGTTATCGGAACATTGACGAGGATGTTGCAGAAGAAAACTGTAGTTCCAGCCGATTCGGATTTACTATTACCTATGACGGTTTACGCCTACAGCTCTTCTCCACATGGCGCCATAGGGAAAAGTCCGTTCTATTTACTACACGCGTTCGATCCTGACCGACCATCCGATGTGATTCCTCGCGACCAGCTTTCCTTCCATCACATCGATACAGATGACTATAAGCATGAGCTACTGGCAGGCATTCAGTTAGCAAAGGAGCGCGCCAAAGAGCTTAACGACAAGTATAAGACGTGTATGAAAAATGGATAGGACAAGCGGAACAAGGTCGATGGTGATAAACTGCCAAAAGTAGGAGACAGAGTGTTCTTGAAGCTTCCTAGAGAAAAAGCTGGTAAGAATTACCCAAAGTTAAGCGAACCTTGGGTGGAGCCATACAGCGTTATCGAGACCAGCGGCAATTCAGCGCTGATATCTAATATAAATGAGAAGGAAGAACCCATTCGAATTCTATTTGATTGTAGTCCGCTAATTGTAGTCCGATCGAAGTTGAAAGTCCACCAAGAGTAACCACAACAAGAAGGAAAAACGGGCAACGGCGAAATCAGGCAAGCGTTTGTTGCGTTGTTTGCATAGCTACGACGAACGGCGACGACAAAGGCCCATTCGGTCTATTTTTCCGCTGTCGAGGTAAGTATGGGCAAAATGGCGATGGATATGTGTACTCCTGCTCTGTTGGAGGGAATGCATTGAAAGACGTCGTCCCAACAGCATCAGAAGCAATAGAAATATCCGCTTTGCCTAAAACGCCCCTGGAGGACCATAGGAGGCACCACTACGAGGATGTAGAGTTTGGGGTATCAATCAAGGTCTTGATGGGGGAACCCACCACCCAGCGCGAAAGACTCTTGAAGCGCTGAGGTCGTTGGCTCCCGCATTAGGACCCTGATTGATACCCCAAGTTCGACATTCTCGTGCCTCTTATGGTCCTCCACGGGCTTTTTAGGCCTCGATTTCTTCAGGTGTTCCTCCACCATCCAGGTGTTCCTTAACCCTGCATATTAGAGGTCTGCCGGTCTCGCCTATGTATTCATCTCCACAGAGGTTTGAGCGCTTATCCAAAAAGGTTCAAGAGTCTTTCGCACTGAGGTCGTGGGCTCCCGCATCAAGCCCCTGATTGATAACCCAAACTATACATACTCGTGGTTGTGCCTCCTATGGTCCTCCACGGGCGTTTTAGGCCTTGATTTCTCCAGGCCATCCAGGTGTTCCTTAACCCTGCATGTTAGAGGTCTGCCGGTCTTGCCTATGTATTCATCTCCACAGAGCTTTTAGCGCTGATCCAAAAAGCTTTGAAGAGCCTGCCCTTCAGTTTTTGCTTGGAGTAGAGTGTTGTCTACATATAAATTTCTGTTTATTTCTGCTGTTAGCTCGATCCCTTTCGAGCCTAAAAATGCTAGAAGCGCCATATCTAGTATATTAGGTGACGCCGTGACATCGAATGATAAGCGATTGAAGCGATACTCTATTTGGTTGGAGTATCTCAGGGAGTCCCGCACGAATGCGAAGAGGAAGCGTCTTCGTGAAGAACGCGATAAGCATCCAAATACACATTCCGCACCTCAGAGCATTGTAAGCACTGAGATGGCGCAACAGAGCACTGGTGCTGTTCAGGGAAACTAGATTCTTATCATCGGTCCCTTCTCTCTGGATCACATTGTTCTTCCTCATTATCAAATATCCGGGTTTTCCATGCCAAGTTCAGATCGTTCTCAGAAAATTGTTCCTATTTTGATATTGTTCTGTGTGATAAGTACGATGTGTATCTGTTTTCTGAAACTTGGTTCAAAAGGCAACACCGTGTGGCATCTATGCTAGGTAGCTGGAAAAATGATTTTGCTGTGCTCCGTCGTGACAGGAGCCACAGGGCTGATGGTGGGGTAGCGATGTTCATCAGGAAACCCCGCAACTTCACTACGGTACTGTCTGAATCTATTCCTAAGGGTTTCCTAAGGGTAGGGTCGGGAGTGGTGGCATTTCTGAAGCTCCGAAAGGTAACCCTTGCCAACGCTTGCAGACAGTGCAATTGTCGATGATCTTTCTGATTAAGCTCGATGGGCGTGGTAGTCAGAATCGATTTCTTAGCCATGAAAGTGTATGCTCTTTACCACAGTGTGCATTAGATCTGTGTATGTCCTGCAAGACCATTGTCGTGAAGGGTACATCGCGAGGTAAAAATACGGGTGAAACCGCGTCTAGGGATAGCACCGAATTCTGCAGCCTCGATGCATGTCTAATGATCCCATCACAATCTCGTATGCTTTTGTGATAATGGAATCGTTTTTGTAGTTCTTTGCAGTCTATTCCTTTATGAATCTGCTGTATTATTGTATTTTCTGCTGTTCGAATGTCATGGGCCGATATCTGCGGGTCTACTTCGAACCTGTTTGCCCAGCAGAGTTTGATGTAGACTACGTTTCTATCGTTGGTGCGATTGGCCCATTTGAGAAGGCACTTCCCTATTCTGGCTGCTGTACGTAGCAATATTTTCGGGGGCGAAAAGCGACGTACGTTAATAGACATTTCGTTTTGATCCTGACTGGATGTTGTGACATTTATCAGCTCAACGTGAATTGTATTGCTTTCATTTTCTTGAGCTGTAATTTGGTCGACTGGCCTGACCAACGTTGCTGTCTTACTGTTCGACAGCCATTTAGGGCCTTGGATCCACATATAGCCGCATATTTGTTTGGAGCTCAGTCCTCTGGTACCGGCACCGGCGGGGTTTAGGTTGGTGGGCGCATGCATGAATTGCACGTTGCATTTCTTGTCTTCAAGGTTAGCTTTTAATGCCGTGATTCTATCGCGTTGGTTTGCTACGAAGAGTGGCATTTTTGGTTTGACTTCAACCAGCACAGTGCTATTTCGCTATCACTCACGATTGCTATTTCTCTAATGAGGTAGTTATTCGTCCTTAGGATAGAAGGTCCAAGACGAAGAGCGATAAGTATTCCTAGATGTTCCAAACTGGGAATGGCTTGTGATGTATTCTTTGGCGACTTGGTTTTTCCACTTACAAGAACGGAAGTTGTTTTGTCTCGAAAAACTATGTCGGAACATGTCGCTATAGCTTCCTTGCTTGCATCCGCAGAGACCCATAGACAAGCATCTTCAAGAGGTTTATTTTCTGCGCTGAGAACTCTTGGGATCGTTATCTCAGCGTTGTTCACCGCTGCACATAACGTATTCCATTTTTTGTGGAATTCTGTAGAGATGCGGTCATCTCGACTTGGATGCTTGATAAAGATTTCCCTCATCAAAGATTTTAATCCAATTAATAGAGGACCAACTACACCGAGCAGGTCGTATACAGGATTTATTTGGCTAACTATATCTCTTTTCGTCAGCGTCGTCTTCATTTCGAAGTTTGTCTTTACGGTGAAGCGGTCATTCTCCGTATCATAATGAACGCCAAGAAGTTTTATTTCGCCAGATGGAGCCCGGTCGTTTTCTGGTATGGCCATATTGACATTGTTTGAGTTAGAAATGTACTCTCGGAGATTCATACCGATTTTTGAGAACAAGGTCTCCGATTATTCGTATTTTTGAAGAGCCTGCCTTTCAGTTTGTGCTTGGAGTAGAATGTTGTCTCAATATAGATTTCTGCAGATAACTCGGCCTCTTCCGAGCGTAAGAATGCTAAAAGCGTCATATCTAGTATACTGGGTGACGCAGTGATACCGAATGTTAAGCGGTTAAAGCGGTATTCTATTATGTTCGACCTCATAATAGGCTTACTGGTATCTTTTATCCAGAGAAAGCGGCATAAGTCTTCGGCGTACGTCTTTAAGCCTAATCTGTGTGAACGCGGCCTCGATGTTGCAGAGTAACAAGTATTCGCTGAAGCGACTTGAAATGAGAATGTCATGGATTTTGATCACGAATGATTCGCCTTTGTGAATAACATCATTCAACGAGAATTGTCCCCTTTTCTTAGATGAGGCATCAAATACAATCCTCAGGGGTGTTGCCTTGTGGGGCCGCCACACGGCTGAATGAGGCATGTATAATAGTATATGCCTACAGCATCTTGATCTTTTTCAAAAACTCTTTCGATGATTCCTCGGTTTTCGTAGTCGTTAAGGATCTTACAATCCCAGTACGCCTGGTCACTGTGCATTTTCAACTGATTCTGAAGAGATGCCAGTCGTTTGATAGCGACAGAATAGTTGTCCTCTAATTGTGCAGCATTGCATTTTAGGGGAAATGGTGCTGTGACATAGCCATTATCAAATGATATTGACTTTGAGTAGTCTTCGAAATACTGCTGAACTTTATCGTCCGAAGCACAAGCCATCGGAAGAAATTTCGAGGCCCTCAAGTTCAAAGAGTTTCTCTAACATTTGACTCTCCGAGCCTTCATGAATAGCCGTCAATCCGAAGGAAAAAGGCTGGCTTTCTGCCGGACTATCTAACTGGCCGCGACCATAAATTGCTGGCACGAAAAGGGTTTTTTGCAATACGCAATCCTGAAGGGGTGCTCTGTGGAATCTCATCTTCTATAACTAAATCATAATATCTGTCAAGTCCGACTAATATTTTGGGGACTTGCTGTTCTCCTTGGAACTTTGAATTTGCGATGCAGATTTGGTGCTGCTCGAGGAAATTGGCGTCTTGCTGAGTCAACTTGACTGAAGAGAATCCTCCAGTTATGACTGGTTTGGTTTGTACAGTAAAGCGCACCTCTTTTCCGGATGCGGTTTGAACTTTCAGAGGCACAGTTGTGCTGTCAAATCGTTCCACATGTCCTCCGATGCCTGACATTATGCAGGTCTCTATATAGAGCTTTGGGAGCTCAAAATCACTTGCTAAGTTTTCTTCAATTATGGTTTTCTGAGCTCCAGTATCGAAGAAGAAGAGCACTTTTTCAAATCTTTTGCTTCTGTTATTCCAGAGGTTGCCTTCTGCTGTCATAAGAATCATTTTTAGTGGTGTCGATCGTAGAGCGGTCGTAATCCTGCTCAAATTAAGTGACCTGTGCGTTGTTTCTGTTGTGTTCTCCTAGCATCATTGCTACAACGGTTGTAAGGCCTGGTATCAGACTGCTGTGGTCTGCTGCCATAGTTTTGTTGATTAGACTCATTTCTAGCTGGCCTGGGATTTGCCGGTGGGGCTCTGACATTGGTGCCGGCTGGTCTGCTCGCCAGACATATGCTTTGGTGATGTTTTTGGCCACAGCTGGGACAACTAGGCTAGCTGCATTGATTGCTTGAGCGGTTATTGTTGAAACGTTTCCAACAAAGACGTTTTTCCTTGGCGATATCGCACCTTTTTTGGATATCGGTGACTGTTCTGCACAGTGCAAAAATGGTGATTGTTGCGTCCGCAGAAGACGCAGGTTTGGGTGAACCTTTGGTTTTGTGTTCTAGGTTCATTAATAGACCTAGTTTCCTTGGTATACTCTCTGTTTAAGCCCCAATGTGCCTCTACGAAAAGTTTGGAAGATATTTCTCTTTCCAACAGGGTTATGAGATTCCCTATTGTAATATTTTTGTCGTCCTGATATTCTGCTAGGACGTCCTTTATTACTGTGTAAGGGAACTTTTTTATTATTGTTCCAGTCCACATAGGATCGCTAGTGGCTCTGATGTCACAGTCCATGGAGACCATTTGGTTCACAAGTGCTTTGATGGAGTCCAAGAAGTCACCACAGCTTTTTGCATTCTGTGCGGCAGCTTTCAAGTCGAAGAGTTTCTGCACTATTTTTGACCTGTTGACCGGTCGGTTGCCGAATTTGTCTTTGAGAGTCTGCACAATTCACTCATAATTTTTTGCTATCGGCTGTATTCCTTTGATGACTCTTTCGGCCTTCCCTCTCAAGCTGTCTTTGAGTAGAACAATCTTCTCAATTGTGCTCAGCTCATTGCTTGAGTGGATGAAGGATTCATAAACTGCCCAGTACTCTGGGAATTCTTCTTCGCTACCGTGAAATTTCGGCAGGCTGGTATTGGGCGGTTTGATTGACCGCATCTTGGAGGTGCTCTTAGAATTCGGCTCCTCCGAGTTTCCTTGAGACAAATTTGTTTGGTTACTATTGTGGGTTGATGAACCTTCACTGCCATTATTAGCGGAAGGTAATTTAAGCTTCCATTGAGCTTTTGCTAAATTTACTTTAGCCTCAGTTAACTGAGCTTCCAGTATGTGAATGAAAGCTTCGGCACTCGCCAAATGTTGCGGATATTGAGATTCTTTTTCAATTTCCTGAATCTCTATAATGACTTATTTTTGGTCGGTCTTTTTGCACTGGCATAGTGATTTTCTATTTTGTCGGCTCTTTCTTGTATAGTTTCGACAGCAGTTCTTATACGACTAAGTGCTGAAGATAAAAGGGGTAACATTTGCTAGAGCTTTTTCGTAAAGTTCCCCCTCGTTTTCCGGATACTCTAGGTTCGCTCCCGTAGCGCTGATACTTTTGTAACAGAGTGGCTAGGGCTGTGCCGCTAGCAGTAATTGGTTTCTTATAAAAGTAGAGTGCCATATTGATATCTCTACTTCTTTCCTCTACTTACTCCACTGCTGTCGAGAGGTTGTTTTATTAGTGATAATGTACTTGCTGGGATTTATCAAGCAAGAGTACGCTGCTTTCGAGCGATTGTCCTTCAACAAGGAAAAGATAAGCTAAGTCTGGTGGAATCAGCTGGTAATTCGCTGCTTTTGGGCAATCAAGGGAAATCTGTCTGTCAAATTCGACTAGGAATCCAAACAACAACGCAATAACGCTGTTATTCGCAAAGCTGTTGTTTGCGATTTTTGATCTGAGTGAGTCCCAAGGACAGGCGATTTGCCGACCTTATAACAGCTTTAGCTGATGCGCCAGAAAATGTGGTGTCTTGGGCGGAAGGGTGGCGCCTTTTTATATATTCAGAGAGATTGTTGGTCTCTCTGATAAATGAACAAATTAAAGCGATTCAGCGATAGGAGATTCATCCGGAAAACACAAAACGCCCTGGTTGCGGGTGGTACACAAGAGAGAGTGTGGGTCTAAGCCCGCCCCTAAGAAGCGGGGGTGACCGCGGGTTCTGGCCTGTGACAGAACATAGGGCCAGCTGATGCTACTTATCTAGCCTACTTCAAATTGGTGCCCAATGATAGGCGCCACAGCCGCTCAAATCAGTAGGAATTTCGCCGCGCAGTTTGCCGCGTCCATCCAGAATTGGGTGAACGATCCGTCCTCCAGTAGAAACAAATGCGGCCTGCCTAGCTGTTTGACCTGATTATGAAATTGCATCTAGATGAGAATTTTTTCATAATAGTGAATAATGTAGCCTCTCAGAGAAGCCCTTTCAGCCTAATATGAAGATGTTTCGTTTCATTTCTGTAGATGTTTCCATATCATTTCGTTTCTCAACACATTCTCTAGATTTTCGAAGGCATCATGCAGAATTGATTGAAAAATCGGGCCCTTAATTTTTGCTCTCATGTCTCGCGCACACTACACGGCATATGCGCATGCCGGCATCCTCCCATCTGTGAGCTTACCAGTCGGATCGCCCGGCCAACGCCGGGTGTCCCTCCACATTTGGACGCTCAGGTACAGTAGAACAGTAGGTAACTTTTTAGGCATATCGAGTATAGGTTCGCGAAGCCCATACCTGAGTGTGTAGCGGACTTAAGGGGTTGCAAAGATGGCGATGTGTATAGTCGTTTGAATGCTTTTGCAGCTGTTTTACGTCATCGACGAACACATACCCCCATACAACACAGCAGGCTTACCCTTAGTTCGCGAAGATCCTACGGGAACCCACTCAACTGTGCTTCTTGTCCATCTGTCATCATCTCCGGTCATTATATGACCGGCTCATCAGAATTCAGCGTTCCTCATGTATTCCACCGAATCGCGGAGTCGAGACATTTTGCGAATATCGGAGCTGCAGAGTCCGGCTCGATATTGAGGTAGCCGGTTGAACCTCAAAAGGCATCGCTCGATCTCTCTGTGACTTGTGCTCAAAACCCTTGACGGGGACACACTGGTCACCCAATTCTTCGATCCGTAACAGAGTGCAGGGAGAACTGTGGGATCAAACAGATTAGCGCGAAATTCCGGGTCAGCCAGATGGTTGGTGACTCTTTCAAAGCGTCCATATTCATGGAACGCCCGAGAAAAATGTAGGACGAGGTCTCCTTGATAGGTGCACCATCGATCTTAATTTGACATTCGTCGGCCCTCGCTTCGACGCTGTCAAAAGCTTTTTCATAGTCAACAAAGGTAAGAACAAGAGGCATTTGGAATTCTCGGCACACTTCGATGACCATTGCGACCGCTTGGATGCGGTCTAAGCAGCTGAATCTTTTTCGGAATCCGGCCTGCTATACGGGTGGAGCTTCGTCCAACGTCCGCGATGTGCGGGTTAGAATGACCTTCGTGAACAGCTTGTAAAGCACACTTAACAAGCCTATTGGGTAGTAGTTGCGAAAGATTATCTCGGTCTCCCTTCTTGTGGAGAATGACCATCCGCGAGTTCTTTTACTGGTTGGGGTTTCCTCCTTCTGGAGGTAGGATATAATGTGTGTTGCGAGAAGCGCATGAAGTTCGTAGCCACCTGCACGAAGTAGGTCGGCTGAAATCTTGCCGAGGCCTGGAATAGCCCCTTCTCTTGCTCGCAGTCGCAACTCTCAGCTCTGAAGAAAAGATTTCAGGTGCTGTTGAGCCAGTAGGAAATTTTGGTTTTAGCACGTGTGTCGTGGACTGGTACAGGTTAGTGTAAAACCCACGTGTAACTTCCTCTATCGCAAATCACGATGTTGTAAGTGTTCCGTCCTCCTCTCCTCTTCAAACACGAAGTGGAATACTGTGGTTGTGATGATCCCGATGACATTTTTTCCAGTTAGTTCTGTTCGAGACTTCTATTACTGTTCTCGAAATCTCGGACGTTTCCGATTACGTGGCTCAACCATCTTCGTTGGCTACGCACCAACATCAAACTACGAAAAAGAGGATTGGAGGCGTTTTATATGGATCTGGAGAGGCTCTACAGAGAAGACCACACTTTCTTTAAGGTCATCGTCGGTGATTTTAGCGCCAAGACTGGCCCCAGAAGAACGGCTGAAGAGCTCCACATCGGGACTCGGAATGAGCAGGGTGAAAGGCTGTCCGAGCTTATCATGTCGACCCACACCATCCACAACACAATCCCTCACATGATAACTCACAACACCTGAAGCCCTCTCTTTTGTGATTGACATGTAAGTCACCTGTGGACAGATATATTATGAGATAGACCACATCATCTTCAATCGGAGATTTTGCCTGACTGGCATCGCTGTTGTTCCGAAGTTCTATACGGGACTGGATCATCGTCTACCCCTCGCTAGATTCCGCTTCTCAGTGCGTGGAGAGAGAGCTATGAAGTTTAAAAAAAGAAGCCTTAAGGCTTTCAGCAACTGGGACCACTTCGCTTCCCTTGCGAGTAAATGGAAATATGTATTCCGTCATCAACAACATCGATGAAGGGTACAACCGGCTCGTCGAACAACTTCATGATAGCGCTAGAAAAGCTGAGAGTCCACAAGTAGCCAAAAGACGACTCTCTTCGAAGACTCTCGAGCTGATACGCCAGTGTGGAATCGCGCGAGCTACAGGCAATCATAAACAAACGTCCGAACTTGCGAAGCTATGCAGAGAAGCGATAAAGGAAGATTCGAAAGAGAGAAGAGCAGCAGTTATGAACGAAGCCACCGAGGTCGGAAACAGCATTTACAAAGCCCGACGGAGCTTCGCCAATCACAAGACCAGGACGACTTCCCTTCGTCCTCCTGACGGAACAATTACTTCATCTCGAAGGGCGATGGAGAAGGTCATCTACGACTTCTACCCGGATCTCTTTAACAGCCACGTCTACCTGCCTACCTACCATCTTAGGCAAGACGAATATATCGCCCTTTCGGTCCTCTCTTCCGAAATACTATATGCCATCACGTCGATGAAGAATTGTACGGCGCTCGGTCCTGATAGGATCAAACCAGAACGTCTGAAGAGTCTAACACCAGTCATCATCAGAACTCTAGCTAGGCTCTTCACGCGGTACCTGTCGGAATGCAAAGTACCCACATCGTGGAAAACTAGCAAGATTGTGTTGCTGTACAAAAAGGGAGATCCAGACGACATTGGCGATTATTGCCCAATTTGTCTGCTTTCTGTAATCTAAAAGCTTTTCACTCGCGTCATCCTAAACAGGATTGGCAGAATATTAGATGAAGGACAGCCATGTGAGCAAGCAGGGTTTCGGAGAGGGATCAGTACAATCGATCATATCCACACTCTTGCAAGACTCATAGAAGTATCGCGAGAGTACAAAATGCCGTTATCTCTTACGTTCATCGGTTTGAAGAAAGCCTTTGACACTGTCGAGACAGAAGCGGTAATTGAAACCCTGGGCAACCAGGGTGTTCCTACTCAATATAAAAGGATGCTTCGTGAGCTGTACGACAACTTTACGACCAGGATTTCACCATTCTACAGGGAGACCATTATCAACGTGAAAAGAGGTGTCCGGCAGGGCGATACCATTTCGCCCAAACTTTTCAGTGCCGCTCTCGAGAATATCATGTTTCATTGGAGTGGGGAAATTGGGAGTGAAGTTCGACGGCCGCTACTTACATCATCTCCGCTTTGCAGACGACATCGTGCTTATAACGCCGAACATCGAGCAGGTGGAACGTATGCTGGTCGAGTTTGACAGTCTTGTGGAAATATCGGCTTGAGACTGAACTTAACGAAGACGATGCTCATGAAAAACGGATTGGTACCTGCTGCTCCCTTCACGCTAAACGGAAAGAATTTTTCCGAACGCTTTAGCTGCGTGTAACTAGGTCGGGAAGTCAACATGATGAACGACCTAGCTCCGGAGCTGTGCAGAAGAAAACGCGTCACGTGGGGAGCTTTAAAAAATGTCGAGGGAAAGAGCATTCGGCTCCTCACCTCTTGGACACTGCTGTCCTTCCTGCTTTGACGTACGCCTCGGAGACTTGGACTCTACGAAATCAGGATGGGCATGCTGTCAGCGTTACTCAACGCACTTTGGAAAGGACGACGCTCGGAATTTCCCTATACACGCAAGAAGAGAAACTGAAACTCCAAGCTCCGTCATCAAACGAAGATCAAGGGTGTCGCTGAATACCCGAAGAAATTGATGATCAGGTGGGACGGATACGTTATGCGATATATTGATGACCTTTGGACCAGGACAGGTTACTGATTGGATCCCTCGGGACACCAAACGAACTCCAGGACGACCACCAACGAGATGGTCAGACTTCTTCGTGAAAGCTCTGAACGAAAGGAATGTTGGACTTCGTGCCCCTGAAGCGAGGACGATTCACTGGACTACTCTGGCTCATGACAGGGACGAATGGAGACGTTACTGGAGCCCGCTCGAGGAAATCGATGATCAACCGGTGATACAGGTGCTACAGTTCTGTTCGAGGCTGCCTTCAGTAGTCTCGTCTCCCTACAGCTGAAGGTCTCGCTGCACTGCTTGTTTGCAGCTGATATTCGCTTGCAGCCTTTCAAGATGTGTGGCGTTCTGGTCTAACCTCAAGTTTCTCCTTGTCCTAAGAAGACACGTCGTCGCATCTGGAATGCGAGCGGAGGTATCCACTCGAAGAAGCTTTTCCTGTTCAGCACAAGTAAGGAAACCCCGAACGTAGTCTTTGGTCAGGTCATCCAAGGCCTGCCAGTGATATCGGGACAAAGCATCATTCTCTATCGTATACAACATGCTTCGAGCTCTGCGCGATGTTGAGAGATCTTTTCCAGCCTGTAACTGAATCTGATCTTAGCGTGAAGGATCTTAGCGTGAAGGAGTGATCAGAACCACTGCAGAAAGATGGTACCACACCAACATCTAGTGAACACTACTTTCTGTTCGTTGATTGTGATCCAGCTCAACATGGTTTGTACCGCTTGTAGACTCCCATGGTTTGGGGTGAGCAATTTGCATATAAAACGGAGGATTATCCTTAGACAGAAATAATATGAAGACGCTTGTGTCTTCGTGATTTATTGCAAGGTCAGCAGTAGGAGCGCGTTGACGCTGAGACTTGGTAAAAAGGTCGGATTCCTTGAAATAAGAACGCAAGTTGGTTTTTGAATTCGGGCTTTGTATAGCGGTTACGAAAAGATGAAATCTGGTTGCAGATTGTTTATATACATGCGCCCGCATCTGCCAAGTTTGGTTACTAGATGAAGCATTGGCTGAATTTGTTACATTCCACATTCGCTCCGCATCGCGCACTAGTTGGTCATACTCGGTAGATAATGGACCAAGAAGTTTCAAGCGTTGTTTAATTGGAGGCACACAAGGCACTAGTAAAAATCATGTGTTGCAAAAATTTTCGTTATTCAGAAAGATGTGTGCTAGGATAGGCGTCTACTATTTGCTTCCGTGCCTTAATAGAAAAGACTACAAGTGATTCACCCGATTCCATTTTCATTTCCATAACCTTTTCCCGTGCCATGTCAAGAAAGTAGTCAGTGGAGGAGAGTTCCTTAAGTTCAATTATCGCTGTGCACCGATTTTGCTTATCTATACCAGAGAAATTTTCAAACACCGCTTTTGTTGTTCCTCGCAAGTCAGCTGGGAGACGACGGACCATTTTGGGTTAGTGAGCCCCATGATGCTTCCTATTTCGTCAAAATTCTCTAGGAAATGCATGAAATGACCCACTTTGTCCCGTGAAAGGATTGGTAACTTATTTGCATATAAGGACAGGCAGAATTTAAACTGTCTCCCGTCTTGCGGCGATGTTATTTTCAACTACATCCTGTTTGAGCAATGGGAATCCTGGTTATTATCAATAGACTATATTAATGGAGGTGCAATGGTGTAGAACGAGTCAGTCAAAAATGGATTCTAGTGGGCAAAGGTTGGTTTGGAAGAGGTCACCTTCATCTCTTGGTGAGGTGAAGGTGAGTATACCTAGGTAAAGTTGAGTACATTAGCAGTAGAATGAAGAACTCACAACTGTGGATGGGGTTTCAGGTCGGTGGCTGAAGTCGAAATTGAGCACCTTTGATGCAGAGGAAGAGTTTAGATTGGTGATGCCCGTATTCAGGGCGGTTTGTATAGTAGTGCGTAGTAGATGTCATGGCCGTTACAGTGTAACATGTATTTTGTCCAATGGATTTCCAGCGTGTAATGAGTGCAAATGTTGCGAGTTGATCTCTCCCGACAATCCACCTACGATTAGTGGCACACCTATGGTGCTCATTAAACTGAAGTGGGAAGCGCCACTGAGTTGTAGACTCTCTGCTTGTAGTCCGTGAACAGCCCGTCGGCCATCACTAAATTTCTTCATAACTTGTAATGCGAGATGGGTGATCTCAATTGGATGCGTCAGAGTTTGGTAGTAGTGTAACCACTGCTCATAAATTGTAATCCTCGAATGCATCGATCTACCGTATCTCATGGACAAAAGAAAGAGGCTTTGAGAGTAGTTACTCCTCATTGGCCAAGCTAGCGCAGACTACTTGCTCTTGTTTGCATTAATGCAGGAGCTGGTAGCAGTGAAAGAGACATCTCTATGACGACTGGGTCCTTTAATTAACGGATTGAGGAATAAATTATATGGTTAGTTTCTAGTTTAATTTAAGGTCTCAAATGGGTTTATCTGTAGGCGCGGTAGCAAAGCGCTCTGCTTGAAATCGTCTTTAAAAAAACTCTCAGATTCCCCGGGGACAACGAGGTTCTCTACGTACCACTCACGTGTGACGCGCTAACCTCAGTTAGGGGAAAAACAATTTGCCTAGTTAATAATGGGGGCACATTTATTGGGTTATATTGCACTTTGGTAGGCCGTTATGAATAATAGG
The DNA here is from genome assembly GCA_000469685.2 of Haemonchus contortus. Taxonomy (NCBI): domain Eukaryota; kingdom Metazoa; phylum Nematoda; class Chromadorea; order Rhabditida; family Trichostrongylidae; genus Haemonchus; species Haemonchus contortus. Next base: position 12,752,458 of record LS997567.1, on the reverse strand, counting down.
GGACTTATCACCAGAACCGTGATTCACTATGTTTTAGGTGATCATGCGTGGCTCGCCACATTACAATCAGTGGTGAAGTGCTCTTAATGAATGCACCTAATTTTGACCCCTAAAAGATCGTATACGCAACCGTATACTACATAGATTGTACACGCTACCGTATACTTCATAGATAGGCGGGGGGGGGGGGGGGGAAAGGTTATTGATAAAATTAGGAGAAGTAGTTGCTATAGTTTGTCGGATTCTAGTTGTCCCTCCCCGGAAAAAACTCATCTCCCTGAGATCTCCTTATCAAGTTATAGGTTAACGAGGGCTAACCCGAGTGTTTGCGGAATCAAGGGTTGCTTCTGTGTGGACATCCTACTTATATAATCGGCTAAGTGTCTGTTGGTGTGTGTATGTGTATGTGTGTGTATGTGTATGTGTACGTGTATGTGTATGTGTATGTGTATGTCTGACCGGAAATTCATAACTCCTGTCCCCGTGGATCGAAAGCGTTCAAATTTGGTAGGAGTACAGGCGGCAGGATGGGCACACTTAAGTGGGTAGCAGGACCAGACTCCGCCCAAAGGGGACGGGGATCTCGCCAAAATTTTCGATTTGGCCCTAGACCGTTCAAACTTGGTAAGAGTACAGGCAACAAGATGGGAGCACTTAGCATAGGTGGCAGGAAGGGACCTCACCCACAGGGGCGGGGCTTGCGCGAAAATTGACAATTTGACCATAGGGCGTTCAAAGTATTATAATTGCACGAAAATTTCACGGAGGAACGCTTCTTCAGCCAATCTGTCCTTTTTTTCTCTGAATAATTGCCTTTGTGATATCATACGGTGCTCTTACCTGACACAGCGAAGATAGCTTACAGAAAAATCGCTCCCAATTCAGAGCTAATACTGAGGGTGTAGAGCTTTCAAGGAAAAAGGAGAATACGAAAAGTTATTAACGCATAGCAAATTTCTCACAGGAAGGAGAACCGCCCGGCGAAGCCGGGCGATACCATAAGAAGGAGGGAAGCCCGGCGTTAGCCGGGCGGCCCGACTGGTATATCTATATACATGTTTACATACTAATATACAATAGAGATTAGGAGAGAGGAGAGGGGGACTAGGACGAGTTGGCGTGAACAGCCACGACGATGGGTCCGCGAGTAGCTTAGTGGCCATGGTGACAATCACGACGACGACGACTTCCATGCCAAGAAACGGCAGCTTTTATACCGTCGATTCTTGGGCGTGACTGCATGACTGACGAAATCCTGACGGCCGTTTCAAGCTGATGCATGACTTGACAGACTAACCACACGCACACATCCACACATGACACTTTTCGTGAGCGCCCCGGCCATTATGAGCGAATTTCTGCCCATGTGTGTTTAAGCAAATTTATTCATTTCCTCTTTTTTTTTCAGCATGAGTGCGCAAATTCGCTGTGAACACGCTCATTTTACGTACGCAACGCTCCGCTCCTGGAGGAGTCTTGCCCTGCCACCTGCCATAAGTATTCCCATCCTGTCTCCTGTATTACTAACAAACTTGAGCGCTCTAATCCCAGATCAACATTTTTTGCGCAAGCTCTCCCCCCGTAGGCAAAGCCTGGTTATGCCACCTCCCATAAATTTTTCCATCCTGGCTCCTATACTCCTGCCAAATTCGAACGCTCTAGGCCCACGGGAACAGGAGTTGTGAATTTCCGCTCAAACACTTATATGGCGAAATCCCACCCCCTGTGGGCGGAGTCTGGTCCTGCCACTCACCATAAGCGTCCTCATCATGGCGCCTATAATCCGACCAAAATGCTCCAGGCCTAGTGGGACAGGAGTTATGAATTTCCGCTTGCGACTCTCATATGGCATAGAGATTCTCCAGAGACATGACTTTGTCGAAAGTGTGAAATGTCTAGTGTGACATAGGTGCCATGTGTGGATAATGAAATGAGGACATGAAAGATAGGAGACTGTCACATATTGTGCTTGTGGTTACATCGCTGTAGAAGAATAAACAACAGATTGAAACCGCTAGGCTAGAAATCCGAGGCAGCTATTATATGTTGCCATTCCTTCGGAAATCGGGCTCGTCCTCGAGCCGAAGAGTAGATAAAGAGGCGTTCTCGAGCCGAAGAGTAGATAAAGAAGTGAGGTGTTGTTATATGGGGGAAGCAAACAGCAAAGAAGATTCATGGGTGGTAGCTGATGTCGTATGCGTTATTTTTCGTGTTACTGTCATACAGTTCACTACGTGTGCCTGACGATAAGTATCACAGGAGCTCTCCTGCTAGTCAGACAACTGTTGAGAAGATCGCGATAATGTGGTGTAGGCGTTTTCTCCTTGTTGATAAACAAAGGATATTACAAGGATATAAAATGAATTTGTAGAGTTACTGTCGACACTCGTAGGTAATAACAATGGAATTAATGCATTGTTCGTGACTATTGCAACGAATAACGATCTTGTGATGCGGATATTACTCTGTCTGAGCTTAATGCGACTAATGTAAGGACACAGTCGGAATACTGTACACTAAAGTACACTAGTCCATTGCACGGCACACTGGTGTCGTCCAGTGCAAGGGCGTGATTATGGGTCGTATGCTTAACGCCCAGGGTGGGGAAGGAGAGAGTTTCCCAAGGAAATGTTTGCGAAGGGCGCGAACGTTCAAATGGGGCTTTTGCCTTCGTTCTGGGTCAAGATAGTTGCAATGGAGCAAAGTTTTCTCCTATAAACAGGTGAAGAATCGACAGCCCTCGAGGATCATGTGATGTTTGCCTCGGCAACCTTACCTTAGCGAGAGTTCAGAGAAGCCCGACCCCATTGACTCCCCACCCTGGAAGGGGAGGCCTCCCTACCCTGCGAGGGTGATGAACGTACCCCAAAAAATGAGCTGGGGTGCCGATGGTCTTGCACGCCGCTACCTCGCTATTCACTACATCATTCGACTGAGCGCTTACTCCTCTGATTTCTGCTGCCGAATTCGTCAAGTATTGCTCTGATTTCATCCTACTGCTGCTACCACCTACTAATTCATTTCAATTGCTGCAGTCGCTGTTGTGGAGCAATTCAGTTTTCAAATAAGCTGGTTTTTCTTTCTAGATTTACACCAGTTATCGTGAGCATTTCGCATCACAATCCTGGTGTGATTTGAGAAGGGAACCGACACTATGTATTTCTGTCAGCATCTCGTAAGTAGTTCTTGTATAATACTTCATATCCTATTACATTTTAATCTTTGTACTCCCGCCTATTCCTGTCGTGGAAGGTAGTGGCCACATCCGTAGTATTAATTTATTTTGTGTTTCAGTTTTGCTCTTAGCTCACAATTTTGATCCTAAATTGAGTATTGTCTGGTGTTGCTGTAGTAGTCGTGCACCTTGACGCCTATCATGCTGTCCACATCTTTCACGAGCGAGTGAAAGATGAAGTTTTGAAGATGTATAATGATAGCAGCAGTAAGAAAGCCCGGCGCCTATAGCAAAAAAGCATGTTTTCGAGCAGGAATTATGTGTATAGCATGTGTAAAGGTTGAAATAGGCGCTGCAACGGACTGAGATGCTTCGATGCGGCCGACTTCGTGATTGGTCTATCGACTGGATGTATATCAGTGATAGCGACGAGGAATAAATATTTAGAGATATGAACCTTAATAGAATGAGGGTTGCAGTACTGGAAGTAGATGCGTTGAGGGAGATTGTGTGAAGTAGGTGCGTTGAGCAAGATTGTGCATGGCAGGATCTTGCGGTATGAAGTTCCTAAGCCGTAAAGTATTTCGGAGAAGTGTAAAGGTTGGAAAGTGAAAGAACTGGTACGTATCGAATAAATACTATGGAATGGATTGGTGCTTTTTTGGTTCTAATGACCTCTCCTCATAGTGCTGAAGTTGGTCTCAAAGGCACCGTTCACGATAAATTTAGGGTACCTTTTTTGACGGGAATTGATAGGACTACTCTAAAATAAAGCGATAACAACAAAAAAACGCAAAAAAACGATGAACAAAAAGAAATAGAAAGGGTCAAAAAAGAGCTGGAAAGGGGGGTTGGACGAGTTTCGCATTAAAAGAACGGCGGTTAAAGGAGTGTTCGGGCGAGTGCACGAAGGCGAGGCAGTGTCTGCAATAGCAGACAACACACCCAAACAGCTGATTCAGACTACAGTCTTGAACCTGGCAATTTTCCAACCAGCTTATCGATTTTTCACCAACTTCGCTCCAATGCGAAAGTGGTGAACTGCAATTAGATTTCGTAGTCAGCCTAGCGAGGGGCGGAGGGTGACCGTGGCTCACTCTCCGGCCCCTTATTGTGCCCTATCCAGACCGTTTTCGACCTCATTCCTGCACAAATGGTATCAGAGGGGGCGTCGAATTCGAACCATGTGCAAATCTCCGAAACCATTTTTTCGTGAACCGTGCCTTTAAAGGAAAGCTCTGTAAAAACGGTGAATTCTCCCGCCCAACGGTATTTGAGGACTTTTTACAAACTTCTTAACACGATGCCATCTATTCATCTGACATCTGATACACAAATTTGATTGATTTGTAACATTTTTCTCTGGACGCATCACTTTCTTACTATTCCCTACAATTATTTATTTTTTACACAATTGATAGAGGTATAGGAGCAGTACTATAACATTTCAATATTCGCATCTAATTAGGACTCTTTGCAATAGGTGCGCGATAACTAGATGCGAGTTCCTAAGTTTCCACAACCCCCAAAATGCATTTCTTAGAACATCCTAACCTTTTGCTACTTTCTTGAGCGTTCTCAGGGTAAAGTAAGCAAAGACAGGAAATTGCCACCTAGAGGCCTAGAAGGCTGTAGGAAAGGGAGAACTGGGGGTAGCAAGAAATTTTGCCTGCTATTAGTGAAACCTGGAATATGTGAATTTCCACTGCCTCGCTAAGACAAGTGCAGACAAGTCGTGCGCCACATAGTCGCCTGGCCAACTGTAAATTCTTATGAAATCAACGACAAGGAACATCTCGAAAGCAACACCTATAGAATGGCTGGAGTTGTGAACGCTTGGAAGCTGTGCAAAGATGTGGTGAAGAATATCAGGAATAATGGCTTCAAACTAGAAGTGGTCCAATCTCTGCTAAACGTTGATTATGGCTACACTTTGAGTCATCATTGTCACTCCATGCGACATGTGTTGGAGGAGGTACCTGGAGGTCTGAAAGGAATTAAAAGGATGAGGAGTGTAGAGTGTTACGCAGCAATGTCCAAAGAGCAAGGATTTCCTAGGGCATCGAAAACAAAAAGGGTTAACACACGTTGCAGTAGGTTCAGAAAATTATTTTGGATTGATTGTTTCGATAAAAAACACAAGTCCTGTCTCGTAGAAACGTAATCTCTTGAAGTTGTTGTGCCTTGTTACTAATTACTTATAATTACTTGTATGATTTACTTATGTATTTGTTCTGAAAAAGACGTCAAAGTTCAGTATCAGGTGAGGCTTTTACAAGGTTTGGAAAATCTTTGCTGGATTAAACATATTTGCTCCGATCATGGACCACGTTGTTTGTAGGAGTCATAATGTTTTGTCTATTGAATAAACACAGAAAAATTCCAAAAAGTTGCGATCTCGCAAAAAAGGAGTGGTAACAAAACCTTGACGCGCATGCGCGTCACTCGGTCCCTCGCGGTCTGCAAGGCTTGACGCGCATGCGCGTCAAGGTGTCGTCAGTGGGTTAAAGACCAACATGGCAGGAGTGCGCCAGACGAAGGTAGTCGAGCCGTTGATTCAGCACTGGCCTCACCAGTCAGACAAGCACAGCAGTTAGAGACTCGATTTGGCTAGAGTGCGCCAGACGAGGGCAGAAAAATACCGTACCCAGGCGAATTTAAAGGACCCGTGTTCATGTAGTCCGTAGACCGGGAAGATACCGGACCCACAGCCTTCCGCCGAGTGACCAACGCTGTCAACGCACTGCCAACGTGTGTAGCAACGCAGCGTCTTCGATGTACGTCTGGACTCTGAAAGCGCCCTATCTATTAGTTGGTATGCTTTCACTATTTTCCCCGAGTTACGGTACAGAGCAGAAGGTGCCCAACGGTGGGGGTTGGCTAAGGGATCACGTGGTGCGTTCATGAGAATGGCGCACAAACTGTACTGCGCTCCAGTGCCAGAGAAATCACGGCACTGAACCAAAAAAGCCTCACAGCCGCGCTCAGGCGGCGAAAGAGGCTCTCGGGTACCTGCCACGCTGAACACTCGTTGTTTTCCTCATCACACGTTCAATTTCTTAGATTCCGCTGATTGTTTCAAAAGCTAACGTAGTTCGTTGTTGACCAATGATTCGAAGAGATCGAAAAGGTACATTATAGTATGTCGTCTTTTGCGTTTAATTGGTTTTTCTTTGCGGTCCTTCCATTCCACCCTTTCACTTTTGCGTGCCAACTTTTCCTGATCTTAACGGATCGAAATTAATTTGTAATATTTGAAGCCAACCGAATCTACAGGTCTCGTACATGGCATTTTGCCCACTTTTGCTGACATTCGCTGTGGGACCTCCTGGCATTCAAGAAGGGCCACGGCCGTAGCTCTTCCTGAATTTCAAATTAATGCTGCGCGCCGTAGTAGTCCAGGTTAGACCACTGAGATATTTACTCACCAATCTTATATGATTAATATTAGGGAAGGAAGACCGGCATTTGGATCGTTCCGGGTCAGCCACCATTTCAGTCTTTTTTACTGGCTCTTTACAGCTATAAAGTTGGTGAACAGTGTGGCTGATTAAAAATATACGATGAGTGACCCTCGGTTTTATTATACACGATGAGTGTGGATAGAAGCATCTCTCAGAGTACACTCTGAGTAGTAAGCCTTGAAGTGAGGGAGAAATCAAGCCGCATTTTATAGATGGGAAAGATTAAAAAATTGCACTAGAAATGTTCCTTCTCATCTTTGTTATATGCCTGATTGATCAGCTCTTTCACTGAGGAAGTTGGCCTACCCCAATCCAACTGTACCATTTCAGGAAAGAAGAGATTCAAGCAAGTACACACATAAGTCAATGCTCATGCTATATTAAAAGAAAGTTTAGGTGAAAATGTAGTTGGGGGTGCCAGCGCCCTTTTTGTGCTCTGCGTCTCTGACACCGGCGGCAAAGTGCATAGAGATCTGCAGAAATGGATTTCTCCCCTTCTAAAAGTTAGGGGAAGAGCTCCGGGGAGGGAGAGATGATTATCTCGTGCAAAAAGCTGGGATGGAGTAAGTAATGAACATCCATTTGGTTCACCCACCGCGGAGATCCTTCCCTAACTTCTAGCATGGGAGGAGCTCCGGGATGGGAGGCGGTCGTTTGGCGCGATGAGCGGGGTCGCGCCGCCCATTTGAGGCGGCGCGACTCCGCCCATCGCTCCAAACGACATGCACCCCTCCGGGATGGGTAGGATGATTAGATTAGGTAAGAACTGAAGAGACGCAGAGCACAAAAGGGCGCTGGCACCCCCCAACTACATTTTCACCGTTCATCATAGTCTATAATTCTAACAAGGTCCATAACAAACGGTTATCAGAACAGCGGATGACTGGAGAACCGCGTAGCAATATCAGCGATGGAAGACGTTACTCGAATTAGTATCACAGTTACCCTTCAGGTAATTGCTGAACACAACCTCAATGATACTTATTAGGAGCTTGCTTTGGAAGACGGGCAGTAGGAACGGTTTTCTGTAATCGATTCGCCGCACGTGGCTGTCGCGGTCCATTCTTTCGCCGTTATTACAGCTCTGGCGTTCTTCATACAGCTCAATTGATGTGCAATCCTTATTTTAGGCATGATTCTGCTATTAGTTCGTTTGTTACTCTATTTCTTACCAGCTGCTGCATTCTGCTATATTCCTTCGCGCGCGGCGTCCCTCTTGCCTCGACGAAACAATATCGTTCCTATTTCACCACACCACCTTGCCTTGGGTGTTTTTTCTCTACTTTTTCCTAGCTGAAGATCTAGCTCTGTGTCAGTGTATATTTCGCGGTGTTAGGGAAAATCCTTCGTGCAAAAATGCGTTTCTGCGATTCCCACTCGAGCTATTAGTCACTTTCATTGTTGGTTTTTAATTACCCTTGAATGGTCTCTCTTTACCCCATCACACAATCCATGCATATGGTGCTCGCGTCATGTGAAGTGCCTTCCATAGAAGTTATTGCAATCGTTTCCAGTGAGTAAAACCGAATGCCTTCTTCAAGTGTTGAAAAAACCCGTGAGCTAGCATTCTGGGTTTTAAGATGGAACGGGGCTACGGCCGTGGCATCGTGACAACAGAGTTCCTACCGGATGTCAATGAAATCTACGAGTGTGGGACGTTAGTCTCGACTGACATTACTTCGCGCCGAGGTGCGAAGTGACCTCATTAGTGACTAACCTCATCTTAATTACGCGCCTCCCCTTGATCGTAACTAGCCTTAACTTATTTATGAGAGTGATGGCAATGATGATAATAGTGAGAAAATGAAACTTCAAGAAAAGTAGTTTTTTAACGTAAAATTTTCATACTCTTCGGTTTTGAAAGTTTTATTACCATGCAAGATGATAGAAATTTCAACAAAAAAATTCCAATAAAATCTAAAGAAGCCTAATTCTTCTAATAAGAAGTATCTTAAAAATAATAATTAAACAACTCAAATGGTCTTCTGCACTGAATGCATCGAAAAACTTCATCATACTTGTTCGTGCGCATGAAACCCGATTTTTTTTTTGTACTTACTTACCTGCCTTTCCCCCATAAACCGCACTGACTGGTTCTCGGTGAATTCAATGTTGGCTTTCTAATGGAGCGGGACTTGGCAACCCTACCGACTCGGGAACAAGTCTATCTTCAGGGGAGCTTCGAGGTAATGGAGAAGAGGGGGGAATCGAGGCAGGCTGGGTAGATTGGAGCGAAGGCAGCGCTACGGGTTGGAACGGTAGAGTAGGTGAAGTAGAAAAAGCATAGTACAAGGGTAACGGTGCGGGTTGGAACTGCGTTAACGGAGGTTGCGTCGGTACAGAAGTAGCACAGTCAAAGGGATGGGGTGCGTATTGGAACTGCGTTGAAGCTGAAGGGTACATCGTGAAATGTCGGAAGCAGTAAGATGTGTATTCAAAATACATAGTAAGGTTCTCAGCAAGGCTTTTTTGCCGTAGTCAATGGTTGCATATAAATCACTTACCCACCATGTTGAATAGTAGCTGATGCCTCTCTTCAATGTGCTGGAACTTAGACTGAAGTATTGTAATATTCCGTGAGAAGTGTGAAATGGCCTGACTGATCAGCCGGCGGGAGTTCAATAACTTTCAAACACGAGATGCCCCAATATTAAACAACTACTTCGCTTCTGTAAATGTTCTCTGATATCTTAGATGAGTGGATATTCAAAAAAAAGAATGTTTCTTACATCATACACGAACTTCATTTCAATGACCATAGGATTTTTCTATTCCGTATGGTAATAGAACTTTTAAAACCGAAGACCATGAAAATTTTACGTTAAAAACGACTTTTCTTAAATTTCATTTTCTCACTATTATCATCATTGCCACCACTCTCATAAGTAAGATAAGGTTAGTTACGTTCAAGGGGAGGCGCGTAATTAAGGTGAGGTTAGTCATCAATGAGGCAGCTTCGCACCTCTGCGCAAAGTAATGTCAGTCGAGACTAACGTCGCACACCCGAAATATACAGGTCTCGTCCGCGGCATTTTGTCAAGTTTTGTGAACATTCGCTGTGGGACCCCTGCTGGAACGATGCCATGGACGTAGCCTTGCCCTAATGCCCATCTGCACGTGGATGGATGCGATGTACATAGCATTTTGGCTTAAGAACAATGGTGAGGGAAAGGAGGGCCACTCAGTTCAAGTGACCAATAAGTTGCGGGGAGCTTTCGTGGAGGTTTAGCAAAGCGCTCGGTCTCAGCATGTTTAACGACCTTTCTTTAGAACGACCCTAGCTATTTACCTGCACACCATTTTTGATAGGTTCTTTTATCAAGTTATAGGTTGTACGGGCCTATACCTGATGTGTAGCGGAATCTAGAGATACTTCTGTATAGAAGAGTATGTATAAATATGTTTATTAAATGAGTGAATAACAAGAGAGGACATAAGGGGGGACAGGACGAGAGGGCAGAAGATAGCCTAGGCAAAGGGTCGGGTTAGCCTGGAGGCTAAGATGACATCCGAGAGATGGCGACGACCTCGACTCCCTGAGGCGGCTCCTTTTATACTGAGGTTTCCACCTCAGTATTATGAAATAGTAACAGGTGGCATGACGAGATGCGTCGGCGGAGCTGATGAAACCTTGGTGTCTGTCTCGAGCTGACGCATGACTCAGCATAGCTGGCCCATGACTCGACATCTCCATTCGTTAGGGAAAGCTCGTCCTCGAGCTTTGAGAACCGATCCGTATGATGTTAAGCATTTGATGAGAGATGTGCGGACATAGAGGACATTATGGGTCAGCAAAAATTTGCGAGAGAAATTGAACTGTCAAACGAGACAAGATGTTGGTACAGGATACAGGCCGCCCTTAGAAGAGGCTAGGAAGCATGCTAGTGAAGCAGGCTAGTGTGCCACTCGTTCGAGAAATTAAACTCGTCCCCGAGTTTGAATGATGGGAATTACGTGGTGATGAATACATGTGTGAAGGAAAAGTCATATATGTGACAGTGGGTTACAACAGCGGTGCTATTTTAGTTATGCTTATACAATATAGTCTAATTTGTGTGATAGTGGGTTTATATCAGTTATACAACATGATACTTGCCATTAAAAAGAAGCATGGTGGATATTATCAGTATAATGATTAGATAAGACAATATTAAGATGTGGTGTTTGAGTAAACAATAACACTTGCACATGATGGTCAGCTTTTTGCACAATTCTATTTACTAGTCTCGCTAAGGTATACGAATAGTAGACTAGTAAGCTTGACGAAGCGTATATTAGTCTGTGTGGGTTTCGACTAATACACGGACAAGTGAGAATACTATGATACGAATACTAGTCTTAGCACTGCACACTTTTGGTCGACTAGTATAAGGGCGTAATTTTGATATTACAGCGAAAAAAGAATTTATTTCCTTGAACCGCCCATTCAGGGAAATGTGTTGATGAGGCGTTGAAGTTAAAATAGAAATTTCAACTTACCCAGGGCAGTGTTCTCGCCGTGAGAACACTTGTTGTAGCTCAATCATAATAGTCTGCTGAGCTTTGCCGTTGCTGTTTCTCCTGAAGGCGACGAGACCGTCGTATTACTGGTTGTTCGATGCTACTCGGTGCTTCTATATTTTGTGCGAATGATGGTGTGGTGTTTGTATTGGAAGCATCAAGTGGCATCGAACGAGGAGAATACAATTTCAAACGGTTAATATGAACTGCTTGTCGCACTGGGCGACCTACAAGGTTAGTGATAGTGATATTGGGGCGATTGATTTCTTCAATTACAAAAGGGCCTTTCCACTGGTTTGTGAGTTTGGGACGAAACTGTGTCGTCGTGCAAAAGTACTAGGTCGCCAGTGGAAAGATCCTTTTGGTATACCTTATTGTGAAGATCGTAGCCCATCTTGTATTGTGCAGTTTTTGGAAGATCCTCTTGTCCACTTCCATAACGATATTCTTCTAGCCAAGGACATGAGTTGCATCTGGTCCACGGAGTTGTTAGATGTTAGTGCTGTGGAGGGAGAAAATTCATGGAGTATGTTACTCCATGTTATAGAACATCGTCCATATACGGAAATATGGAACGTGGCTTTCATCCACGTGAGGATAAACAATTCCGCCTTATCGTGTATGGCGTAGAACAAAAAGTTGTGTTATTGAGAATATTTTGATTGTATTCTCAATGTGTAGTGAGGAATTCGAATATGGTACCATATTTCGAATTTCTATGGCTCTCTTGATTTCTTTAAGAGAGGGTAAAGATCGCGCTATGATCCAGTTGTCACGTGGTAAAGAAAACGGCTCAACTTATCACAAATGTGTTGTGCTTTCCTGTGCGATATTATACTAGATTATCGTAGGATTGGATTGCGATCTGATATTTAGCGAGGCGCCTTACTAAATCAGATCGGTGCATTAGTGATTGGAGAGGTGCGTGATCCGTCACCAGCGTGATACGCGCATTAGCTACATATGGGTAAAATTGCCTCAACGCAAATACTATTGCCAGTGCCTCTAGTTTGATTACTGCATAGTTCTTTTATGATTTTGTCTAGTGATCGGCTAGCGTAGGCAATCGGGTGCTCTTTTTGGGTTTTTGGGTTAGATTGCAACAGTCATGCATCTAACCCAATTGTGGAGGCATTTGTGTGTATTACAAATGGTTGTCCGAAAATTGGAGAGATTGGAAGAGGTGCCTCCACAAGAGCCTTTTCAAGGGCCGAGAATGCTTGTCCTTGAGCCTCGATCCACTTGAATGGCGCATTTTTGAGCGATAGGTCGTGAAGAGGTGTAGCTATGATGGAGAGGCGCGGGATACAGCGTCGAAAATAGGAGGCTCCAAGAAAAGATGATCACTTTCACGTTTGTTGGACGTGAAATGATGTTGATACTGGCTACCTCGTCCGAGTTTGGACGGGCGCCACTTTTACTGATGAGAACACCTGAACATGTAATTGGGGTGAGAAATGGAGTTAATTTTGGGTGTTATTAGTTCTAATTAAAATTAATACGGCCATTTTAATACTTTTTGGTAAAATTATGGTAAGGAGGCGAGTTTGAATTGAATTTTGCCATATATTACGGTTACGCAAAAATGAAGATGCTCGAGATTGTTTATATGAGGGGGTTGAAGCGTTGATGACCCCATCAATTTTAGCTATGAACTACTGTCGGTGTTGATTAGGTACCATGTTCTTTCTGCATCGCTCACCAATTGGTCATAATCAGTTGATAATGGACCAAGGAGTTTTAGACGTTGCTTGATTGGGTTAGGAAGCGCACTCGTGAAAATCATATGTTGCAAGAATTGTCGTTTGTCAGCAAAATGTGGATTAGGATAGGCGTCTAAGATCTGCTTTCGCAATCTACTCGAGAAGACTGCGGGTGATTCCTCTAGTTCCATTTTCATTCCCATGAGTTTTTCGCGTGCCATGTCGAGAAAATGGTCGGTGGAGAAATGTTCTTTAGGCTTATTAATCGCCATACGCCAATTTTGTTTTTTCTTAATCAGAAGCTTTCAAACACCGCCTTTGCAGTTCCTTTCAAATGAGCTGGTAAAAGACGAACCATTTTGCCTTTGGTCAGGCCCATAATATTAGCTATTTCAGTGAATTTCTCTAAGAAATGCATTAGGTCTGCACCTCCTTTATCCCCTGCAAATGTTGGTAACTTATTTGCGTAAGAGGATAGACTGAGTTTATCAAAAGCAGTGTCAAGTTTTTGAATGACTTGGTTATCAGCTACGTCCATGTTTTCGCTTTGGGAAATTGGATTATCATTGATGAAATGTACTATTCGAGAGAGATGGGTAGAGAGTGAGTGTTCCTATTGGGTTTAGTTTAAGAGAGTTGGTTTTGTAAACAGTAGTCAAAGAACTACGATAACCAGTGAGGTTGAACTGAAAAACTTACGATAACCAGTGAGGTTGTGTGTCGGTTGAACTGATGATGGAGTTGGATGCTGATGGCTTGAGTGAAGTCGACCGTCTTTGAAGAAGAAGAGGAGTGTGGGTTACTTCGGATCCATGGTGGTTTATATATTAGCAGATATCATGGAGGAAAATATCTCTTAGAGTGTAACATCCCGTTTTTGTTTCTAATTTTAGTACAAATTTCGTAGTAGTTGTCGTTTCGCAAGCTTTTCGTACACTAGTCTGGCGGAGTGGATTACGGTAGGCGCAAAGCAGCTGTCATTATTGAGTGATTATTATTATCCATTGATTACGCAACGGTAGTGTGTTGAGAGAAAAAAAAGGAGACTATGTATTGCAAAGTATGTCTTTGATGTTGCTGTTTAGTGGCCGTATAGATTGTAGTATTATACGTCTGGAAGGAAGGGTGGTGGAGATTTTACATTACACTTGTAGAAGCTGTCGTTAATCCGTTGCGGGAGGCGTGTATTAATCGAGGTATCGAACATTTGAAAGCAAATGTCATTCAAACTATTTCTTCGCGGTTGTTTCTTTTTTTTCATAGTTTATGTGCCGTATGGTTAAATGAAGTTATTAATGCGTTTTATAGCGATAATTACTCTTATTTGAAAAAAATTGCGAAGAACATGAGCGGTTAACGTGAAGTAGGAACAGAGGTGAGCATAACATAGAGTGGATACCCAATAAAAGCTTTGTAAGCCTAATATGTTGTGCCGACGTGTGTTGCATAGATAAGGTGAAAGGATTAAATCCTTAGCGTTCATCAAACTCTGACTGTGAGATGTCGGGCATTGATCCGAGCTCTGAACTTCAGATCGTGCGGGTTATGTAGTGCTCTACGTGCCACTACACGACCTCCGCCCTGTGTTGCATAAAGAAAATGGTAGAGTGACTACATCGAGACAGCCGATGAGATATCACAATCTGTGCAACTGGTTGGGTAAATACCACAATCTGTGCAACTGGTTGGATGAATAGATATTTGTTCTAGTGGTGTTCTCAGTAATAGAAAAAATCGTTCTTGGAGGAGACGTGGGCAGTTGCCGCATGCTGGATCCTATATGATGTTAAGTGCGCGCATAATTAATAGGTTTCCAGCTAGTGAGTGTCAATTACTAATGAGGGCAACTGCTGCCGGTTGATCCTCGCCGACAATTGATAGAATACTAATCGTATCGTGAACCAAAGTGGGAGAATCAGTGATTTGTGGATGCTCGGCTTGGTGTGATCTGTGAACAGCCGGTTGGCTGTTCTTAGATGTACACCATATGAGACTTGAGATTTGAGCAGTGCGACCACCGCTCGTGATATTATGGTCAGCTGAATGTTCTATTGCGTCTCATGGGCAATAGATAGTGTGCTTTCTAGAAAGGTAGAGAGTAAAAGAGAGATCTCAGTGGCGACTGGGTTCTTTGATATGAATCGCGATGAAGTATGAGTAGTAATGTTATGTGATGTATTAATCATGATTAGTAGTGTATGTCATAATAAGGATCATGATTTGTGAGTCCTGTGGGGTTATCCGTGGACTTCCGAAATAACACCCTAAGTTGTAGGATTCGGGAGATTAACTTAATGTGTTACGCGATTGTGACACGTTAACCTCGTTTTTATGGGGAAAAATAAATTTTCCTAGTACTATAAATAGGGTTATAAACACGTGATAGGTAGTGTGTAAAGGGGACCGTCGCCAGGACCGAAGTTTACTAATCTGTTGCAATTAGTAAAGAAGTGCTTGCTGGCACTTTTTAACCCTTAATGTATACGCGACCGTATACTTATTATCATATTGTTTCCCAGCTGTAGAAAAAAAATAATGGCTGAAAGATGTTATTTGAAAAGCCTAATTTGCTGCTACTGAGAAGAAATATGATTGAACTTACTGTACTTTGTCGTCATCTCGTCCATGTCCGTGTTGTCTTGAATTGTCCGAATATTGCGATGACAAGTGCACGTAGTCGAGCGAATAGGACATGTGGAAAGAATGGTAAGAAGGAAGGGGGGGGGGTAAGAAGGGGGGTGATCACACAAAAAAATTTTTAGCTATTGCCTAGTTTACCCTTCTCCCAAAAAAAATCATCTTCCCGGGACCTCCATATCAAGTTATAGGTTGTACGGACCTATACCTGATGTGTAGCGGAATCTAGAGATACTTCTGTATAGAAGAGTATGTATAAATATGTTTATTAAATGAGTGAATAACAAGAGAGGACATAAGGGGGGACAGGACGAGAGGGCAGAAGATAGCCTAGACAAAGGGTCGGGTTAGCCTGGAGGCTAAGATGACATCCGAGAGATGGCGACGACCTCGACTCCCTGAGGCGGCTCCTTTTATACTGAGGTTTCCACCTCAGTATTATGAAATAGTAACAGGTGGCATGACGAGATGCGTCGGCGGAGCTGATGAAACCTTGGGTGTCTGTCTCGAGCTGACGCATGACTCAGCATAGCTGGCCCATGACTCGACACTTTTCTCAAAGCTTTCTTTTCACATAGTCGGTTATTTAGCCTTCTGTCCTCGCGGGCATGTAAACGTAGCAACGTGGAAAAAAAGGAAACAGAAAACGTATCGTCGATGGGCTTCGACTTATGAGTGATGGTTGAGTTAATGGCATGTCACATATTTTGAGCGCATACGTTACTTAATGAGCAAGATGATAGCTTGATCTTGATCATTTTCAAAGTTTATCTTTGGTAGCACTTAATGTAGCCGAGTTGTCGCTGGGCTCGTACTGTAATAATCATGTCAAGTTGCTAGCGGGGAGCAGAGCTAGGAGTTGTTGGAGCTGCGCACGGATTTTGAGGATCCTCCGTGATCGTCGGCGAAGGTCAGGGCGTTGGATAGGCAATTTACGGGAAATTTCGCATTGTACACCTTGCTTTTGGGAACCCACTTCTACCAATGTTTAGGTTTAAGGAGCAAGTTGGTTTCTAGATGAGTAAAACGTTTATGACACCAAAAATGGCGTCAAGAGTTCCCATTTCGTTATCACATTAAGCTCATTCCATCCCCAACGAGACTTGCAACTAAACCTACTCTCCGAAAAATTGGCGGACGAGTTGCGCCTGACATCTATCCAGTTATTGCGGCAAATATATAGCGTTTGAGTCATACAATTCGTTGCTGGACCATTCCTCAAACTCGACCAGTGATACAACGCAGACATGCAAGTAAAGCGAGTGCTATGTAGGAATTCAAAGGCACCTTTCCACCCATCATCTGATAACCCATAGAGGCACAGTTCACGATAATTTTGGGTAATCCAGATTACGATGAAAAATGGACGACAAGATCGAAGATAGTGCGATGAAGGTGGAGAAACTGCGTTAATCGGTGTTTCCGAAACTGAAAAAAGGCTTCAAAAAACCGTTAAACAGGGGGCTGGACGAGAATGAGTTTCAGAAAAATGGAGAAGAGTGGGCGTTTGGACGAGCTATAGAATGTGTCTCACTGCGTACGTGTTGGTCCTGGTGCGACTAAAAGACAATGGTAAGCGAAAATTCATTCACTTATAAGCATAAGTAAACAAAAAAACCCTAGTAACAGCAAAAGTAGCTCACCTTTTTTCAGCCTGGACAGCAGAAGCAGCTCATCTTTTTCAGCCCAGGTGTAGGAAATTAAATAAGGGACCGTGGCAGCAAGAAGAATAGCAGAGGAAAAAAGAATGGGCGAAAAACATCGCCTCATCACTCGGCGACAGCTGATCGTGTGTGGGACCTAGAACGAAAATTTGCAGTCTGTATTGTCTCGACACCCGTCTCTAACGTCTGACCTGACATCGATGGTGAGGCGGGAAGGTCATTGACGTCCCCGCCCATTGAATCATCGTGAACTGTACCTTTAAATAAAATGCATTGTAATTTGTATGAAAACATAGCCGGGGATACTGATGAAGGCTTGCCACGTCAACAGGCAAAAATTATCGTGTTCGGGATTCGAAACTGTTAATATGAGATCTCATGAGAATTACCTCGGTAGATAAACATAGACCAAAAGTGAGAGCATCTTTTCAGTAGTATTGAGGAGCGATGATCGGTAGAAATTAGCTCCCTTTTTCTAATGCAAGTTGTTCTCATCGTCGTCTGAGTCGACGGTCCCCTTAACTATTTCGTCGTCACACTGTCTGAGACGACTCCCTAACTTAGCCCACGCCCCTAAATGATATGGGGTCAAGCGGGACCACCAAAAAAGCGTGGTCCCCACTTCACCCTCTAACAACGTCAAGGGCGAGACTGAGGTTCTGTACTTAGATGAAGACCTATTATTCTTATGTGTTTTACTAGCGGTAACGTTTGCGCTCATTATTTACTTGCTTTATTCTAAACCAGAGTATATAAAGACCACTAAACCGCCAGCACATTTTTGGTGCATCAGCTAAAATAGTCGTATAATTGTTAGGCAAAAAACAAATTACACAAAACAATAGATCAAACGTGGTTCTATACCTTTCGAAGCCAACCAAAGCAGAATCGAACGAGGTTCTGTGATATAATTAGAACCGAACGAGTTTCTACCATAATTTTACAATTAGTAGTATATTAACAAGTGAATTCAAACAACACAAAGCATTGGCATTCATAGAAAGCCCATTCTCTACTGCGCCAACACCTTAAAAAACTTGGTAACACGCTACAGAGCTTATACTGCTAGAGTCGAATACCCTATTTCAGATGAGGAATCCTACGAAAAATGCAGGTCCACAATGCGCTCCTACAGAGCGGCGCTTGGTTACTAAAAGATGGGCAAGAAAAGCTAGAGAGACGCTTCAATGAGATGAAGGAAAGAATATAAGTCATGCAAAAAATAAGTCTGATAGAAAGGAAATACTGCCTCGAAATTGAGCGAATCGAGGAAGAATCGCATATGCACTCGATTATGACCGATGTGCACAAGCTTGGTTACATGCTCGAGGCACGATTAGATGAGACGAGAAGTGCCCTAGACAGAATGACAATTGACCTTGGCTACGCTTCGCGCAATGCTCAAAACTTGCGACTGATTGATGTAGAAGACAGGGAGTCTATAAATGCTAACCCAGAAGACAACTCAGGAAGAATTACCGACATCATTTCGGAAAGTAGCATCCCACCAAGCACTATGGTAGGGGGAAATATCGCAAACAATCCCGCAAAAGAACTGCCACTCCGTAGAGCCCCCCCCCCCCAGTGTCGCTACCAAAATTTCACGGTAGTGCTGAAGATTTCCCAGAATACTGGGTACTCTTCGAGACACTTGTCCGTAATAGCTCCGGCTTGGACACTATGAAAAAGATACTCTTTCTCGAGGAGAGTCTAGTGGGAAGGCCCAAAACTCGATCAGAGGCATAAGGCTAGTTTCCAAACAACGATAACTGGATAATAGAAACTCTACACAAAACTATCTTGATCAACCCGCAAATAGACCGTAAATCGTGCAAAAGCTGATTAATATGGAACCTGCTACTAGTTCGGCTGAGAGTTGCTCAGGTGTATTCGATGATATTCAGGTGCTAGTGCACCAAATGATTTCCGCAGGGTATGACGTGCGGGGAAACATGCGAGCCAATATGGTGTGAACCCATATTGTCAAAGTTTCACGGAACATAGTAAAGCCCGCAATGATAAACGATCAATCAAAAGACCAACAAATAATCGAGGACCTGATGACCCAGTTAAAGAGAGAGATTAGGCCAGTGTAGATTAGGCCACGTTCGTGAACCCAACCGGGCTGATATGAGTGATCGTTCACGACCTCAAAAAACAGCGACAAGTGTTTTTTCTGCCACAGAATAACCACTCATCATTAAGCTGTGGGGCGATAACGGATCAAAGTGGTCGCCGAAAATTCCTAAAAGATGAGAACAGGTGCTGGAAGGGATATTCTTTAAATCATAACAGCCTTGACTGCCAGAGAGCAGATTGTTCCCGATGTGGTCATAAGCACCACATATCGTTATGCGTCAAGAGCTTGAGTACGGGACAGAATATTCCTATGAGTCATCGGAATTCGGTACTGGATCGTAATACCCGTAATCCTACACCATGGAATCACAGAGCTGAGCCATTTAGACCTCAGTCCAATCAGCGGAGCAGCGCTAATAACGGTCAAGAAAATTAGTATGGGCCCGACAAGAGCAGAAACTTGTCTAATACTCATGTTCATATGGGGGAGGGAACCGAATCAACCCCAACGGTAGAACAAGGCTGCAAAACATCTCAACTTGTCCTAGTGACTGCCGAAAGAATCCTATGGAATTACAGAGAGCAGAAGTACGGAAAAAAGCTCTTCTTTTTCGACTCTGGGGCCCAAAAGACAGTCATAGAAAAGGGAGTTGCTGAACGGTTCTATCTCCCTAAATCCGTAACCGAAACATGCACAATGTCGGGTATTGGTGAACATACTGTCAGTTTTCAAAGTCGTTCAGTGGCTGCAAAGTAGGCACTGCGTTTGCAGACATTGATGATCCGAATGAAACCAAAGCTTACGGATTTCCTAGCGCCAAGCTCACTAGTATGGATACTAAATTTTTGAAAGAAAACAATATCTCCTTGGGAAACTCGGAGCTCAGAGGGGAACATCAACACCCCCCCCCCCCCATTTTAGCTAGGCTAGATCTTTATCATAGACTTATATTGAGTCAAAATTCCACGACAAGAACTTCTTTCAGGCCTTCATGTTGCGAAGACTATATTTAGGCCTACTTCGTACGGTAAAGGGCTACTTGTAAACGAAGCTACCAAACCCAAGACATTCTACGAGATGACCGCTATTGTGGACACCTATTATCCCTGTCTGTCGCCCGATAATAATTTGACAGCAAAAAACATGTTAAGTTCACAAGGTAAAAGTAGACTAGAAAAACTTCTCGCCGATTATTGCGGAAATATTGTGGAAAAAAGACCAAAATGTCTAAGGGGTATGTGCGCAGTAGAGGCAGGTATCGATTTCGCTCATGCGACATGGAACCACCCTTACGAAACCAAACGAGTATCAGTAGGTCGCTCAAGAAAATAATAGGTCGACGAAGTTCAACCCATGCACAATGCAATTACAAAGTTTCCTTAGGGAACCGCGGACAAGGTCCTCACCACTACCCTTTGTCTTATTGCTGTATAGCAGGCCAAATGGTCGTTTCGTTCGTCAGGCGAAAGATGAAGCAGTCAATTATGGGCTTCTTAATCTTACAGGTGTGAAAAATCGTGCCCATCCTATCCCTTACAGTATTGGCAAAGCTCAGCAGCAGGGCAGCAAGCAAGCAAAACAATAACAACAAGGCGTCCCCACGTGGACCCATACCTTAATAATGATCATATTTATGATTTATCAGTCGAAAAACAAAGGCAAAAGGTTATACTCAGTGTAACTTATCATTGCTAATCTGTCAAGCATAGCCTACTATGGCAACGATTTACGATGTTGTGTGGTGAGGAAGTGTTCAGAAGCTTTTTAACCTCCACCATCCACATTTTGGCTACATACGGAGTTAACAGCAACTGATAGAGCAATTCGAATATCCAAGAAAACCAGCTAGTTATTCTTGCGGCACACCCGAGCAGCTCCTTAGGTTCGTAATTAGATTAAAGAGATTGAGTTCGATGGTGTTCACACCCGCCTCTGTAGGGCTGCGGCCTCGTAGTGGGTTATCCTCGAGGTACTGGCATGGTTAACTTTGGTCGATTGCTGTGTTGCTGTTCTCCAAATTACCTACTCAAAAAAACGGATTACTCAAACGGACTTTGATCATAATCCACTCCAACTAAGTGCTTGTAATTGCTGTTTGTTCAAACATGGTTTAGACGCTATAAACACTACTTATGCATACGCCATGTATTAGGTTGAGTAAAAAGTTTTGATCGGCTTTTCAATCTTCACTTTAGAAAGTCTTATTCCCATTGAAAGAGGACCTCAATTAGTAATATAGTCTCCATCGTTGTGCTAAACATACGTCTAACGAACCGGCAGTTTCTTGACTCCTGAAGCCTAGAAGGTGGCGGCTGCGATTCGAAAAAGCTGGAGATCTCATTTTTGACGTCCGGGCAATCATCAAAATTTCTATCGCGGAGGTGATGTTTCGGAGCAAGAAACAAATGGTAATCAGACGGAGCGAGACCTCGCGAATAAGTAGAATGGGTTAGCACTGCCCATCTAAGTTGGGCAATTTACTGACAAAATAATTTCGCAACATAGTCTACTTCTCTGCTAGTCTTGGAGGTGCTTCGTCATGAGGCACCCGTGGGCTGAGATACGATTACCCTTCTAGATGTATCATAGATATTTGCGACAGCCGTCGGTGGATTCTGCCCTTACGGTAATTCGTGATAGACGATAGCTCTCAGACAGCTTCGGACGCCAGTTGAAGGTTGAAGTCATTTTTGCGAAGCACGGTCTACCATAACCCATTACGAAGTCTTTCCGAGCGATCCTATGAAAAAAGGGACGAAGGTCGATCAAAACTTTTTACTCAACCTAATATATAATTATTAATTGATTATAATATATACAATAATTATGCATCAACCTCATATATACATATATATATACATATATATATATATAAGGTTACTCTCTACTTGATCTCATCTGGTCCTCTTCTAATCAGAGACCGTTCGTGGGAGTCAAGTGAGTCGAGTTCTGGAAAATAGGATGACCATTCCTTTTCACCAGTGAAGTCAGGCAGCCGTGTCGGCACCACTCGCGGGCAAGCTTGGCTCTGTGGGCTGGAATAGCGTCGTGCCGGAAGGACTACGAGTTGTTTCAGGAAACGTAGTCGGATCAGTGCTTCATTACTTCAATGTTTGTGTACTGGTTACGCTGTTCGAGTACTGGTCTTGGTCAATTTTCACCGAAGAAACCACGAGCGGCTTACCCTTGCCAGTGATTTCCTCGAAAAAACATCATTGTACTGTTCTGATAGCAACCTTTTTGTGAGATATTACGCGCTAGATGTTTCTTCCGGAGCACAAACGTTTTGGTTGTTGAGGGATGGTTTTATCGTAAAAAAATTTTTGGCCAGAGAAAACGACGAAGAGTTGCATGCCATCACTCAAGTGGGTCCGCGACTTTCTGAATTTCTTGGCCCTGCAGTGTCTGTTGAGATCGAAATTGATGCAAAATTTCTGCATACGATAGGAGTGGCTGTGAAGCTTCTGCATGACATTCTCCCACCGCGATAACTCAGATAAGCCGTGCCCGTTGACTTCTTTTTGATGGGCCACCCAGGATTCCGACCGATTGGCAGACGGACCATTTTAATAGTCCTATCTTCAGAAGCATTCCACCTTTCTACCTTTTTTGGATTGCATCTGATTCAATCTTCTTTTCTATAACGTTAAATAGCCTCCTATACGCTTATTATAAAAACCCCAAGGAATTTCATAATGCCCTTCCACCTCTCGCGTGTCAATGATTGCCGGTGGCATCGGATGAGCCTCCTCCATCTGAAAGATATTGTGAGTTTCACATCAGTAGCCATGCATGTTGCAAGGAAACCTTCTTATGCAACTAATTAATAACAGGTAATGTGGATTTGATAGATTATTACTATATTAGAAATTTCTCAATTTTGGCGCCAATAATTTTGTGACACCCTGTATATATATAATAATATATATGTATATGTAATATGACTGACAAATCGAAAAATTAAATATGTTCATTGAATGAGACAGCTACATCTTTTCGCTGCTCAAACCGACCCAAACCCCAACGAGGGATCCACCCCAAATATAGAGCAATACCATGTGGCTCGACATTAGGTTGGGCGTTAATAAGCCAGCCGACTTTGACGACCCGCGGGCTGTTTCAAACGCGTTTGTAACCGCAGCAAACCTTATCAACTTGATCATCAATGGCCACCAGGTAGGCGCTGGAAAGGTCAACAGGTGAACAGATTGCAAAGGAGAAGCAATTCACGCATTCGTCTCTTCCGAACTCTTGACAATTTCCTCATTTCGATACTAATTCTATTTGTTTCACAATGATGACGCCATCGGGCCGAGGAAAAGAAACTGCCAGAAGCCCACGGAACCTTATAGCTATCGCCATAAGTCTTCAGTCATTCAATAACAACAACAGCAAGAAAACACCTGTCGAGCTGTCATTTATAGACATAACTTGTCATTTTTTTCATGTATTAGGTTGAGTCATAAGTCCTCGGACAATGTGAGAGTAGTGACTTCTAGCGATCATAACTCGGGAAAGAGGTGACGAAAATGAACGTGCGAGGCAATGTTAGATAGAGTATGGAAAGCTCTTTCAAACGCACACTGGAGATGGCACCTAACTGTTTTCTTTCCAGCAACTGTGCCTCATGATTTCAAGCCGTCGCAACTCCACATCCGCAACACCATCATATTTATTTTTTTATCTGGCCATGAACCCGCGGCAATCGATAGAGGTATGAAGGACGTTTACAAGCAGGAGGTGTACAATTTACAAGTGGCACCAGAAGTTCGCATCGGGCGACTATTCCGTCGAAAATGAAGACCGTCCGGGACGCTCAATGAAGTTGGATTTGAAGGTGCTGCGGAGCTAGGTGAAAGCCGATCCGTATCAAACTACTCGTGAAGTGGCAGCCACCCTTGG
Source organism: Haemonchus contortus (assembly GCA_000469685.2). Taxonomy (NCBI): domain Eukaryota; kingdom Metazoa; phylum Nematoda; class Chromadorea; order Rhabditida; family Trichostrongylidae; genus Haemonchus; species Haemonchus contortus. The sequence continues at coordinate 12,728,333 of LS997567.1, read as the reverse complement.
GGAGTCGGTCTACAGTTCTTCGTGAATTGAAGTCAATAGACAAGGTGCGAAAGCTCGGTCCATAGACGCCTCATGCTTTGAAGCAGTATGACATGGACCGCCGCGACGACGTGGCACTTTCTCTCCTCACGCTCAAGGGTACCACACGTGGCTCGAGTACCTAGTCACCAGGGTTGCGAAGTCGAACCTCTACCCTAACGTTCACCGGTGTGCTCAATGGATTGACAAAGGTGCGCAAGCAGAAGACTCCCCCAAACCCAACGTACACGCGAAGGAGGTTATGCACTGGTTCTGGCGGAGCGTTCTCCGTGTCGAATAATGGGAGCTGCTAGACGAAGGATGCACAGTGACCGTACACGTCTACATTACGCAACCGAGGAATTTGAAAGCGAATACCGAAGTTACACGTCCACAGCAGCACAAAGTTTATTTCCAACACGACAACGCTCGCCCTCACATTGCAAGAGCGACCAAAACTGAACTGACGAATTTCGGCAGGACAAGTTTATCACACCAACCATGCTCCTCAGACTTAGATCCCTCGGATTACCACCTTTTTCCCCATCTTCAACGTCATCTGGATGGTCAGGACTTTCAAACCCGCGACGACATCAAAGTGGCACTGGTGCAGTTCTCCAAGGGCCAGCTCCCAGCGTTCTAAAGCAAGGACATCTACGATTTGCCCAAGCATTGGCAGAAGACCATCGATTCCAATGGGGCATATTTCAAATGATTCGCTATTGTCGTTTAAAAATTGTAAGATTAATATTTTCATTGCCAATTTGTCCGAGGACTTATGACTCAACCTAATATATATGCCCATTTGAGCCTCCATAGAACTGTGAACTCCGTTGCCAGCGGAGTATCGCCGTCTACGGCGGCGATCCTCTTAACTATTCGTCGTCTCACTGTCTGAGACGACCCCTAACTTAGCCCACGCCCCTAAATGATACGGGGTCAAGCTGGACCACCAAAAAAGCGTGGTTCCTACTTCTGCCTCTAACAACGTCAAGGGCGAGACGTAGGTTCTGTATTTAGATAAAGACTTATTTACTATTCTTCTGCGTTTTACTAGCGGTAACGTCCGCGCTCATTATTTACTTGCTCTACTTTAATCCCTAATAACCGGAGTATATAAAAACCATTGAACCACCAGCAGTTTCCCTTTGCTGATTCAAATTCGATTTTTCCACATGATCAGGCTAGTTGTTCGTTTTATGATCTTGGAGATGCTCCTGTTTTTTATTCAATCTTTGGGTGATTAATTCAAGGGTCACACATCGACTGACAGCTAGTCAGCCACTCCTCTTGACTATTTCGTCTGAAAATAGCTGCAATGAACCATTAAAAATGGTTGAGCTGCAGTGGTGCCACTGGCTCTGGTGAAAATTTAGACGTAGGGGCCACCTCTCCTAACCAACACTGAGCGTTAGAGCATTGAGGAGGAAGTTAAGCTCCTCCCCGACTAAAGATTTGCTAAGAAATCTTCAGCCAAATTTCATAGCCAGAGAAAAACCAAATTTTTCTAGCGCTCTCTTGGAAATCGGAAAGTAAGCGTAAGCCTTCGGTAGTTACTTACTGTGCACAATGGTAGACTGCTACCGTGAGTAGAAATGAAAACATCAAGGAGAGGTTGCACGAGTCGAGTTGAAGGAATAGCTGCTATGGTCCCGCAACGAATTACTCATTTTAAAAGCCAATTATTATAGTTGCCGCAAAAATTGAATAGATATCTTGCACAACTCGTCCGCCGATTCTTTGGGGGTAGGGTGAATTGCGACTCCCAACATGAACAATTTGAGGCACTCCGGTCAGGCGGGAATGTAGTCCGGTAATATAGTGCATTCACTCTAGCCTTAACCAGCTACCTTCTCCAAACAATCGGGAGAAGGTGAAAAGTTTATCCATGTCGATAATGGCCAATCACTGTATCACTCGAATAAAACTAGTCGTACCTTGGTCGTGATTGTGAAAAATGTTAAAGAAGTAGAGAACAAAGCACACTTTGCAAATGTTACTCATTCCAGTTCTGCTTTCTCTTACTCAGTGTAATTGACGGCTACATCTTCTCGTCCTGTTCAAATCTGTTCAAATCGATACTACATTTTGCAATCCAACCACGCACGGATCAGAATTGGCAGGGCTGCGGCCGTGGCATCACGCCAGCAGAGATCCCACGCCGAATGTTCGCTGACTTTGACAAAATGCCACGGAGGGGCCCTGTAGATTTAGTAGGCTTCCGAGTTGCGCGCTCTTACGTCACGTCTCACAGTGATAGTGACCTAATTGCTCTATATATGTTTCCTTTTTGAAGATGGTTGAAGTGAATATTGTTCCATATCCTCTTCATAACTGACAGTGAGCGTCATCCAAAAGTTGAGGGATGTTGGTAAACAAATGGGAGCGTTAGTTGGGTGAACATTTTGAGAGTATTATCATCATGTTTAATACTGCTTTGCCGCACAGGTTTTTCATGGCTGGACCGCTTTATTGGTCAACGTTTCGACTGAATCAACGTCTTCAAGACCAGACAATTGTTCGAAGCTCCTGATGTGTGACTTACCCGACCAGGAGCCCAAACGCTATGCTGGTTGCAACAACTCCCGGAAGTAAAACTTGGAAAAGTTCTCAGCAAAAAGATCAACCTTTTGCGGTTCCACCAGCGTTACGTCCCACTCTATCAGAACAACATATTGAAAAAAAATTAATAAAGTAAATTGGCGCAGAAATCAGGCAGAGTACGCGCGGATTTGACCAATGATGTTGTCTTGATAAACCTACCAGGAGACAATATCAAACGTCAACTAATCAGCAATAGACTTTACGACTGTGCGTGTTCTACGGATAACTGCGTCATTTGTCCGTTTGGAAAAGACGAGATTGCACACAGCGAATGACCGTTTATCAACTTCGGTGTTCACGAAATATACAGTGGTTAGACGGGAAGGTTGCTCGACAAACGCGTCAAAGAACATCTGACCGGAAAAAGGCGTGGAAGTCCACTAAAACCACTTGGGAGGCACCGACTAGAAGGACATCAAGGCAATGATTTCGACATCGAATGTGAAATCCTAGCCTACGAGAACGAGATCGGTGCCAGGAAGATACTGGAAGCGTTATATATTCGCGCGAAAAATCCAAGCCTGACAACCAAAATGAGTGCTTGGCCATAACAAGCGAACTCTTGCCGTTCATTCCCTGTTGTGGACTTTGGGATCACCCGCATATTTCTTATCTTACGATCATCAGTGGTGTCTCAATGATCTCTTGTAGTTCACATAGAGTGGGACGTAAGGCTGGTGGAGCCACAGAAGGTTGGTCTTTTTGCTGAGAACTTTTCCAGGTCTTAGTTTCCGGGAGTTGTTGCAACTAGCCTAGCCTTTGGGCGCTTGGACGGGTAGGTCACAGGTCAGGACCCTTGAACTATTTTCAAGTCCTGAAGACGACGATTCAGTCGAAACGTTGACCAATAGATTCAGCCATAACAAAACTGTACGGCAAAACAGTACTAAACTTTATGTAAAATGCCCAGGTTTCGAGAGAACCAAACTTGGAAGTCGGAACTGTTATCATCATTCGCGCCTTTATATCATGAGGCACACTGTACTTTATGTACATAATCCACGGAGGGGTGATGTGCGATAAGTGGTTACAACGGGAGTACATAATTCCTGTCTCCGTGTACCTGAAGCGTTCAAATTCGATAGGAGTACAGGCGTCAGGATGGGAACTCCGAAAGTAGGTACTCTCTCCATGGGGGGGGGGGGGGGGAGGCGTGCGCGAAAATTGCGGTGTTGGACTTAGATTGCACGGATTCGATAGGTGTACAGGTGTACACGAAAGTCGCTTTAGAGGTAAAATTTTGAAGGAATTTAGGCGGCATGATGCGGTAACTAACGGCAGGAGCCGGGTGTGGATTCGCTTACTGGAGGCTCGGATGCGCGAGAATCGTTCCTTCGGAGTTAAGGCGTTCAAGTTTAGAAGGGAAAGAGACGGCAGGAATGGACTACGTGGAGAGTGTAGAGTCCGAACCCAACGATCCTGTTCAGAAGCTCTCCGCATTATGCACCGTCATTCCACAGCTTTACTCTCCACAGGGTATTCGTGTGGTAGGATTTGCGCTGTGGGGATGTTGGCCGATATACCGATTTCCTATACCTATGTGTTGTGTAAATGACCGATCAGTGGCCTTGTTCCCTTGAGCGGTGCAATGTTCAAATTCCGAGGACGTTGAAGAGACGTTGATAGAATATAACTGTAAACGCAGTGATCGATAATGCTACCCGACATTGACCAGTCTCGATTTGTACTACTTGTATGGAGCACTACTTACTACTTTTTTTTAGGAGAAGAGGGAACAAGTTAGGATGATATTCCTGTGTGCGTGTGTGTGTAACTGTGTGTGTGCCGGTGTTTCTTTAACGGAAACTATACTGCGTATTCATACGGGTGCCGTGGCCGCGGTGCGATGGAAGGCACCTGGGTGCTGGGGACGGCACCGAGGGTGCTGTCCCAGGCACTAGCCTACGACGTCGCTACTAGGTGCCATCCATCGCACCGGGGTGCCGTCCATGGCACCTAGTAGAATGCGCCCATAGCAACCTCTTCCCTTGGACCTTTTAGCGTTCATATTGGGCAGGAGTACAGGCGGCAGTGTGGAAACATTAATGGCAGGTGGCGAACTAGACTCTCCCCAAAGGGATAGAGACGTGCGCGGAAGTTGTAAAATTAGACCTAGATCGCACAGATTCGACTCATGTACAGGCGGCAGTACGGAATGCTGTTGGCAGGTGACACAACTGAAGGTTGAAGAAGAGGAAATGGCCAAAGTTACTCAAAAACACATGAGTTGAGCAGGATTCCGCTCATGAGGGGCAAGGCGCTTTCGAAGTGTGGTGTGTGTGTGTTGTGGTGTGTATGTGTATGTGTATGTGTATGTGTATGTGTATGTGTATGTGTATGTGTATGTGTATGTGTATGTGTATGTGTATGTGTATGTGTATGTGTATGTGTATGTGTATGTGTATGTGTATGTGTATGTGTATGTGTATGTGTATGTGTATGTGTGTGTGTATGTGTATGTGTATGTGTATGTGTATGTGTTGTGTGTGTGTGTGTGTGTGTGTGTGGTGTGTGTGTGTGTGTGTGTGTGTGTGTGTGTGTGTGTGTGTGTGTGTGTGTGTGTGTGTGTGTGTGTGTGTGTGTGTGTGTGTGGCCGGACATTTGTAATTCTTGTTCTCCTGCTCCGAAGCGTCCAAATTTGGGAGGGTGTGGGCAGCAGGCCAACTTCGCACAGGCTCCCTTTTAGAAAATGAGTACTTAGGCGACAAGCTAGAAAGATTGCGCATGGTACAGCTTGGGACTCATGACATGGAGACATAAGGCGCTGCGGCCCGGCGACTGTACGAGACGGCTTGGAAACAAGTTGCAGACATGCGGGAGACATGCTCTTATAATAATTTTATAGCATTGCACAGTCTGCTGCTCACTTATTATACCTAGAATCCAGCTATAGGAATTCAATTTTTGACCATTTTACCGTTAGCTAGCATTACTGCTGCGTATGGAAGAAGCCTTCACATATATTTGGTCAGAAGGACTCTGTGGAAAAATGCTTGCTAGGAACTTTCCACAAAAGTAGACGTGTTGCCATGAGCGTGACGTTAATTTGTCACTTAGTTTATTGTTTTCTTGAACTCTTCACGAGTTTCGTATATAAGCCTTATTAGGTTGACGTTCCGGCGGAGTCGCCTTTTCCAGAGCCTGAATAGATCGCAACGATCTGTGACATTACGTTCAGACGTCTCCGCCAACCCCTGAAGTCCGAGACCCCCAGGGCACGCAGGTGATTGAAAGAAGAACCACTCACCGTAGCTTTGTGGATTCTTCGAGAACACCCAGCAAGCGATGGTATCAACAGACCAATGTCAGATGGGGTATGTTCTTATTCAAAGTCTCTGCGGGACGGCCAACCTTATATAAGGCCGTAGCTCCCGCGTGATTGCGAGACATTCTTCCCTACGATTCACTTCTGGATTGGTTTCCTGTATTCAAAATGCCTCAAGGGTTTTACATACGCACAATTGCGACTCCTGTCCCACGACCTCCACAGTGACCTCGAAAACGCCTTAGTTATGCGTCTCAATTCAGTGGCTCCCTGAGGCAGTAAACTCTGTCAATCGCCTCGTACCATCAATGTGCTCCTTAAAACTGGTCTTGCATGGTCTTGCCGTTTCACCCATGTACTCATCACCACATGAACGGCAAATAATTTTGTGAACCACCCCAGACATGTTACAATCTCCATCCCTGCCAGCTGGAAGTCCGCACAGTTTGAGGCTGTACATTGGCGATCGTATAGCCTGTTTGGAACTAGGCGCTTCATTAGGTTGAAGGGTGGTACGTTTACAATAGCAACTAAATTTTCGGAACCCTATCTCTTCAGAAACCTTCTAATGAAGGAACTGACCTCATTAGAAATAAATGGTAGTACGGAAGGCATTGGTCTTTCAATCGAGATCAGAAGAAGCTCTACGTGTAGTTGAAAGATTGTAGTAGCCATCCGACCGAGCTATATCGTATGCCATTCTAAGCGGCGCTTTTCGCTCATCCTCTCCAGTTCAAAGCCTCAGCAACGCGGAACATATTCCCAACAACCGCTCGTGAATGTAAAAGGGATGAGCGGAGTGGTAATGGACAGTGATGTTCTCATTGCTGGGCTCTCTATACCCTTTCGTAACAATCATATCGCCGTGTAACCTCACTTGAACGTTAAAAAAATGGGACGGAGCATTCGCCCAATTCTGGATGGACGCGGCCAACTGCGCGGGGAAATTCGTGGTGATTCAAACGACACTAACGCCCATCGTTGGGGGACAAATTCGAAGTAGGGAAGATATGTAGCATCAGCTGGCCTTACTTAACTGATCCGCTTTAAAGCTGTGCCCCAATATTAGGCGCCAGAGTTGTTTGAATCACCACAAGTTTACCGTGTCCATTAAGAATTAGAAGCATGTACCTATACCCAAGAAAGGAAGCCAATTTCCGGTCGGTCCCGTGTTAACCTGATGCGCTCTGATTGTGAGTTTAGTAGGCCGAAACTCACGTCTATTTCTTGCTGTATCGCACGGACTACGAATCAATCACCGATATACCTGCAGTGAAATATGGGCAGGTATCCTAGTGCAGGCGCTTCAATCTTAGCCATAAATGATGTGGCCAAAACAGGTGCCAATCGCTGCCCCATAGTGAAGCCTCCAGTCCGTGCGAAATACCTCCCCGCCCACTCGAAAAGGGTGTGGTACAGTAGGAACGGAATATCGCGTCGAGAGAGACGTCGCGCGCGAAGGAATATAACAGAATGCAGCAGATGTAGAACTATTAAAACGCTCTTCGCTTGGTTTATCTCCCAAGAATGAACTGATCATTAATTTCTGTTCTGATGTAAGTGGGACGATGGCTGTTGCTTCTACTGTTCTGTCGTTCGACGCATTTTCCACATCGAGCCATGGTTCTGAGTGATTTATTGGGCGCTCAGAACCATGGCTGTGAGAATCGTCTCAAATCTGTAACATCCACTGGCTCATTTATGTTAGGAGTTTCATCCATCTCCAAGTTCGTAGTGGGTACCTCCAATATGAACCTAGTGGTACGTGATTTCACGTTTTGCTTCTTGCCATACTTTGTTCTCTATCCTACTTATACTTTGTATATATTTTCACTGTTAGTCATTCCTTATTTAGTTTTTCGTGATTGTTTTCTTTTTGTGAACTGAAACACAATTGCTTTTTTCGTTGTTCAGCCATATTCACTGGGTATGATTGTGGTACACTAACTATCGTGCAAGCATAGTTTGAGGCGGTCGCACAGAAGTTCTTATACATCCAGAGTGGCGCTTTTTTTTTCTTCTCTCGCTATTGTAGAAAAAGTAGCACAAGGCATGTGTTTCATTTATACAGTTACACACTAAAATGATCTAGATAGCCTTGAACGAATTGTATTAGGTTGATGCATAATTATTGCGGATTTTTTCGCGGTTTTTTTCTCACGATGGAATTTGAATATTGAAATCGGGTCTTCTCTAGAAATGATCTACTTGATTTCCTCTACAAAAATATACCTAGAAAGCCATCCGCATATTCGCGCAATTATGCTCTACTTTTTCGAGAAATGTTGGAAGGTGGCAGAGTCATTCCGCGATCTCGGTAACTTTTCGGTGATGGAACAACCAGCCAAAGCCAACCATGAAATGGGATCTGCTCCTAAATTTGCCATATTCACCAGCAGAAACTGCTATGGATTATTTCGTCAACCGTTCGCTGCAAAAATGCTAGGGAATAGAACTTACGTCGATTTGGATGACTTCATGGGCGATGTCAAAGCGTTGATTGCCCCCAAGGATCAAGCCAGCCGCCGGAAAATCAGCCTTCGGAATCCGATTATCTAGTCAATGGGAAGCAGTGCTTGACCACCTTCACACCATTCTCGAAGCAGTAGAGCCTAATTTCGCGAATATGCGGATGGTTTTCTAGGTACTTTTTTGTAGAGGAAATCAAGAAGTCATTTCTAGAAAAAACCCGATTTCAATATTCAAATTCTATCGGGAGAAAAAAAGCCGAGAAAAAATCCGCATAAATTATGCATCAACCTGATAGATTGCAAGCTATCATCCGGAAAAGCAAACTTTTCCCCCAATCACTATGTTTCTCGAACATTCTGTTCTAAAAATTTTCTTTTGTCGAACCTCCAGAGTTGTTTTCGAGTACGATGCCGCTTATGACTGGCGATATATATTAGGTTGAGTAAAAAGTTTTAATCGACCTTCGTCCCTTTTTCGTAGGACCGCTCGGAAGGACTTCGTAATGGGTTATGTTAGACCAATCCCTAACCTGTATTTTTAAAAGGATATATAAGCATCCCCTTGAAAGTGCTTCGCAAAAATGACTTCAACCTTCAACTGGCGTCCGAAGCTGTCTGAGAGCTATCGTCTATCACGAATTACCGTAAGGGCAGAATCCACCGACGGCTGTCGCAAATATCTATGGTACATCTAGAAGGGTCATCGTATCTCAGCCCACGGGTGCCTCATGACGAAGCACCTCCAAGACTAACAGAGAAGTAGACTATGTTCGATGAAGGTTTTACTGTGTCGTCGGTGGACATTCTCAGGGAATGCTCTACACTGGATAACTTACTGAGGGCTCCACCGTGACCGCCGAGATTTACGCTTTTCAGCTACAGAGTTTGGTCGACGTTGTTCGAAGGAAGCGTCCGCAGCGTGAAAATGTTTGCCTTTTTCACGACAGCGCTCAACCGCATGTTGCGAAATTATTTTGTCAGTAAATTGCCGAACTTAGATGGGCAGTGCTAACCCATTCTACTTATTCGCGAGGTCTCGCTCCGTCTGATTACCATTTGTTACTTGCTCTGAAACATCACCTCCGCGATAGAAATTTTGATGACTGCCCGGAGCTCAAAAATGAGATCTCCAGCTTTTTCGAATCGCGGCCGCCACCCTTCTAGGCTTCAGGAGTCGAGAAACTGCCGGTTCGTTAGACGTATGTTTAGCACAACGATGGAGACTATATTACTAATTGAGGTCCTCTTTCAATGGGAATAAGACTTTTTAAAGTGAAGATTGAAAAGCCGATCAAAACTTTTTACTCAACCTTATATATATATATATATATATATATATATATATATATATATATATATATATATATAACTAAGCACGCCAAGGGAAAAACGCGGGTGTAGCGGCTCAAATTATCAGCAATCTATTCAATGCTGGTACTGCTCACCGATCAGCGGTCAACAATCGGTTCGATCGCCTCACTGAAGGAGATACAAGCCTTCAAAGTCGCGCAAGCATCGTCCCTTATTTTAATGGAGGTTGAAGGGATCCATTCGCTATGAGTTGCTAAACGCAGACTAGATGGACACAGCTATCGCTTACCCCTATGAACCCCGAAATTTGGCCAACTAGGTTTGAGAAGGACGATCAAAACCGTAAATCAGGTCCCTACAGAGGAACAGCGCACGTCGAAATTTAGCTTTACACACGCGTCAAAAGTTTTACGATTCCAATTGGTTCTAGATTCTTCATCAGTCGTATTCCCTAAGTGTTGCCCCTTTTACGTACCATGCACTCCGCCTTCTTGAGCATCCCGTTGTTGAAAAAAAATTCGTAACTCAATGGGATCTGAAAACGGCAGTCAATTACTTCTTTGAGTCACAGCTTCCTCACTCCTGGGTAAAAGGCATCAGTGATTCACTCAAAGGATAATAGAAGGTTGTTGACCTCTTTGGTAAATATATTTCCTAAAATTGATAGGCCTGGAAAAATTCAGAAGTGATTTGAAAAAGACCTTCATTGTGTTGCAGCTTCATTATATATATATATATATATATATATATATATATATATATATATATATATATATATATATATATATATATATATATATATATATATATATATATATATATATATATATATATATATATATATATATATATATATATATCTTCTTGCCATCCTTCTAGTAGCTTGCTGATTCCGTGTTTAAAAAAACACATCTTTTGGGGCAATCCAGTCATCCACCCATTTCCGCACTTCTTTGGCATTTCGGAAGTGTGTATTTGCCAAACTGACTTGCATGGATCAGAATAAGTGGCAATCAGAAGGAGCAAGATCCGGGGAGGTTGCGAGCTGAACAAGCGGCGGATCCCATCCAAGATCTGCAATTTTTTATAACATTCTTTGCAACATGGGGTCTAGCATTGTCGCGGTGGAACAGCACCTTATGATGTTTTCTCGCGATTAACGGCCGCTTTTCGGTGAGAGCTGCATGTTAGTTCAGATGGAGCTTTTTGTCCATAAGTATCGAAAAGCATCCGGTGGGCTTCACAGGCGGTGTCTTGAAACCAAACAGCAGGAGGAGGGCCTCCCGGAAAAAACGATTCATCACTTTCCATGACCAATCAGTTTGAGAGCAAAGGCATTTTGGGAGAAAAACTTATCTGTATGCCCTTAAACAGGTAGCCAATACCCTGTTTTACAGAATATGACAGGTTTCACAGGTGAACCTCTGACATGGTTCGGGCAACGACCTTTCGAATTTGGCTGCGGAAAATGCAATGTAATGCACACACCTGATATAACACAATACAGGGTGGCTGAAAAGTGTGGGACGCCACATTTGTAAGAGTAACTTCAAAGATAGAGACCAGGGAGACAAATCAACTTTATTAGGGAATAGAGTAGAACTACAAGATCACTTGAGACAGCAGGTGTACAAAGGTCGATCCTTCTGCTCTTACACAAGCCTTCAGACGCTCGATGACTGAATTGACCGCACACCGCAGGTAGTCGACGTCGATATCGTCCCACGCCTTCTGAAGCGCCAACTTCAGAGCGTCCATCGTGCGTTAGGAGCGCCCTCCGATTTTGCTCTCCAAGTACCCCCATACAGAGAAGTCCATTGGGTTGAGATCTGGCGAAGAGGAAGGCCACATGTCTTTGCACCAGTAACCGGGGAAGTGCGCGTTCAGTACGGCTTTTGTCGACTTTGAGGCATGAGAGGGGGCCCAATCTTGCTGCAGGACGAACGATCGGTTTCGAAAGTGCTCAGTGACCCAGGGTAGCAGAATGTCCATTTAAACTACCTTTTGGTAGACCTCGGAGTTGATTTTAGCATTTCTGTCTATGAAGACCGAAGGTGTTTGCTTTCTGATGTCACCCCCGCCCAAACCATAACACCTTTGGGAGATTGCCTGCTGTGCACAAGACGATGCTTTGTGGATCTGCTGTCAGCTTTTGACAACAACTGTCTCTGGTTTTGACGGTTTGGATAGGGTTCTACGGTGAGAATTCTTTCGTCAGTCCGGATCACATCAGAGATGCGGCGCGCCCTGAGCTCTTGAAGAAGTTTTTTGCATTTTATCAGTCGAATTTGCTTTGACTGCTCTGAAAGAAACCGGCCTCGACGGAGCCGATTACTGTTCAGCTTGAGGTCGACTTTCACAATTTTCTGGACGGTTTGACGGCTGATGTTGAGTTCAGAAGCAATCCGATTCACGCTGACTCCTTCGTTGCGGTAATTCTCTTCTTGATGACTTCACGAATCCTCGGTGTGTTCACTGTTCTCGGTCGTCCCCTTTTTGGCATCTCAGAGGCATGTCCTCGTTTTCGGAGAGCAGCGGCAACATTCCGTACGGTTGAAGGGGGAACGCCGAGTCGTTTCGCGATGTCGCAGCTCCTGCAACCTTCTCTGAGCAGCTTCTCGATATTGGGTGATGCGCAGAACTTTCATAGTGATTGTTCGGACGAACGGTCAATCGAATGACATATGGATTCTTGTACAGATCCCGCGCTTCCTAAAAGTCCAGAAAGATTTTGAAAATACCCACTGGCAAGGTGCCAGGAAGCGCCAAACGGCGCGTCCTATACTTTTCAGCCACCCTATACATACACATACACACACACATACACACACATACACATACACACATACACACATACATACACATACACACACACACGTACACATACACACATACACGTACACACATACACATACACACATACACACACATATATGCACATACACATACACACATTCACATACACACGTATACATACACACCTACACATACACACATACACATACACACATACACATACACACATACACACATACATATATGCACATACACATACACACATTCACATACACACGTACACATACACACATACACATACACACATACACATACACACATACACATACACACATACACACTTACATATATGCACATACACATACACACATTCACATACACACGTATACATACACACATACACGTACACACGTACACGTACACACATACACATACACACATACACACATACACATGCACACACATGCACATACACATACGCATACACACAAACATTGTTGTATAAAGTGGGATATACATATATATATATACCCCCACTCCTATCCTACTATATATAACGCGCTAAGTGTGTCTGTTGGTTTGTCTGTGTCTGTGTGTGTGTGTGTGTGTGCGTGTGTGTGTGTGTGTGTGTGTGTGTGTGTGAGAGTAGTTGTGTGTTTGACCGGAAACTCATAACTCGGGTTTCCGTCGACTTAGACAATTTGGTAGGGGTACAGGCGGCAGGATGGGGACACTAATGGTGGGTGGCGGAGCCGAGCTCCGCCTATAGGGGGCGGGGTTTGTGCGAAATAGCTTGATCGGAAAGTCATAACTTCTGTCCCCGTGGACCTAGAGTGTTCAAATTTGGTAGGAGTACAGGCGGCAGGATGGGAACACTCATCGTAGGTGGCAGGGCCGGACTCCACCCACGGGGGCCGGGTTTGGGCGAAAACTCATAACTCGTGACCCCGTGAACCTAGAGCATTCAAAGTATGTAGGAGTACAGGCGGCATGATGGGAACACTCATGGTGGATGGCAAGATCGGAGTGTGGCCACAATGGGTGGGGTTTGAGCGGAAAATCATTACGCCTTCAGGGGCGGGGCTTGCAGAGAAATGTCGAAATGGACCTAGGGCGATCGAACTTGGTAGGAATACAGGAGGCTGGATAGGAACATTGATGACAGATTGCAAGACTAGGCTCCGCCCCAAAGGGCTGGGCGTGAATAAGTACTGTTAGTTCGGACCCAGACCGCTGAAACTTGAAGGCACAAGGAGTTGGTTGGGAACGTTGATGGTAGCTAACATAGTAGACTCATCCGCGACGAAGTCTCTGAATACTTTTTTCTCTGAGTAGTTGCATTGTAATATTATGCGGTGTTCTATACGGAAACAGCGAAGATGGCTTACAGAAAAATCGCTCCTAATTCGGAGCCAATACTGAGGGTGTAGAGCTTTAAAAGAAAAAGGAGAATCCGAAGTGTTATTTACGCATAGCAAGTTTCTCACAGGAAGGAAAATCGCCAGGCGTAGCCGGGCGAATCCATAAGAAGGAGCGAAGCCCGGCGTTAGCCGGGCGGCCCGATTGGTATATACAGTAGCGCTCAAAAGTCCGGTGAAATGCTTCGACGCTTTTTCGTTCATAACTTTTTTCTTAGTAGACCAAATCGCGCGACATTTGGATATGATAAACTAGATAATATTTTACCCTACCCAACACAATTTGTCTGCGAAGCTGCAATATCCACAGATAGAGCATGGTGTTTGTTGCAGTAGCAGATTTTGCTAAAAGTAAAGTTGTTGACGACTGCACTTATTCGCACCTTATGTGCGTTTTTCTCATCTATTGTGTTCGGCGTTACCGCTCGTACACTTCAGACATGACACAAAGGAAAGAGATTCTAGAAGGGCCATCATCTGCATTTCAGTCAATTTTGAATTCATGCTCTTTGAAATGTCTGAAACATGATCAGATTGCAAGTTTATAGTGGTAAATATTCACAATACACCCACGCTCAAAATATAGAAATTTTGCATGATTAGATCCAGTAGGAGAGGAGTTTTAGATTTATTAACATGCGCGAGCACATGTTATTCAAAAATGCAATTCACACATATCTGTAAAACCAAGTAAACTCTTATATATCAGAACGACTCCAACCTCATAAGTGAGTAATATAGATATACTCTGGGAAAAGGCAGAGAAAATGAAAGAGCACAAACAAAACAAACAAAACAATACAATGGATCGCTAGTAGAAGTTTGCTCATGTGAGATAATTGTTAACGGTTCTTTTGAAGCTCGAAAAACAACACGGAATCTGTCACTTTTTACTCGATTAGTGTATTCATAACCTGCCCTAAATGTGAAGAAAGTTGCGCGCAGAACGGACTTAGGTTGCTGAAGCACAAATTTGAGACTTTGGCCTCTAGTAGAAGAAGGATTCAGAAGAAAAAAATCACGCAGTTCTAGTTCAACTAGACCATGTAGTATTTTATAAACGATATGAAGATCATTGCGTCTTCATCTAACACTTAGCGATTCGAGCTTCAGTATCTTATTCCGAATTGCACCACGGGAAATACTACTATAAGTGAAACCGAGAGAGCGAATGAATACCTTCCTTGTGAAACTATGCTGCACTCGTTCTAACCTGTTTACTAGCGATTGCTGCGTGGGGAAAAACACATGTGCCGTATTCAAGCATAGGTCTCACATAAAGTTTGTATTCTTCAATAAGAGGGAAGGGATCAATAGAACGAAAAGACTTAAACAAATGGAAAAGTCTAACCTCGGCATTGTTGACGATACAACGACAATCTCTTTGAATGAAAGATTTCTATCAATTATCAAACCTAAGTCACGAACAGTGTCGGTTTCAACAAGGGGTTTGCCGCATATAGAATACGACAAGTGCGGGTCGTTACGACCAAGATGAAGAATTCTTGATTAAGCGGCCGAAAGAGGAAGCTTCCAACATGAAGACCATTGAAGTATTGCATCAATAGATGCCTGCAGGGGAGAACCACGCTCGCCAACTATCTTAATATCATCCGCAAACATTTTACATTTGATTGTATCACCAACAACAACTTCAAATAGATCATGCAAATAAATACTGAACAATAGAGGAGAAAGAACACCTTGAGGTACTCGAGAACGTGCACATCCAAGTGGTGATCCTATGATGAATACACACTTGCTTCGATTTTAGGAGCAACAAGTCATGAGGAACTTTGTCAAATGCTTTTCGGAAGTCCAGATAAATAACGTCAATGCTGCGTTTGGAATCCATAGCGAACGTTCACTCATTGAGAGATTCCAACATTATGCGAAAACTGCAAAGCCTCAGGGATCCGAACCACCAATCCAGCCTGGTCCCAACTCGAATTCCAACTCGCTATCCACCGCACCATCCGTCGCTGCCAGCATCTCAGCCTTGAAGAGCGCATATGAAACTCCCCGCACTTTTCAAAATGTTTTACATGTGGCTCCCTTTTTTGGCTACCGTTCACGTTATTTTCATTGCGTAACCCACTGGCGCCTTCTACTGTGGGAACAATCGACGCCATGAGTGAAACAAACGACGCCTAGTGGGTTAAAGCAGCAATTTCTGACAAAATCATTTTCGCTCCTTTTTTGGCATACAGAAGGTCATTTAGCGGAAATGGACCATGGTTTTATGCCCAGTGCTCATGCCCCTATACCATGCAAAAAACCGTTTTCAAAAAGCTTCCCAAGCCCGGAAGACCTTCCTTGTAAGTCTAAGTAAGGTCCACGTGAACGGAGTAATGAACTTGCGGTTGAAAATTTCTATCGCATACGCTTCGCTCCTTGTAGGTGGAGTCCAGTCCTGCTACCTGGCATGATATTCCCATCCTGTCCTCCGTACTCCTGCCAAATTTGAACTTTCTAGGTCCGAGGGAGCAGGAGTTATGAATTTCCGAGCTGGGCCCCTGCTCGGCCTTCCTTTTTGATCCTTCATTTGCGCGCGCTCTGGCCTCTGTCGGTTACGCTCATCTTTCCGTGTTCTTACCTGAGTCACTCCCACCGGCTGAACTTGCTGCGGGTCTTCATTAAGGTGTGGAGCATTCACTCCTACACGTTCGAAAGCTTCCGGTATGAGATGCAGGGTTTGCGGAGCGTTTGGCCATGCCGGTTATGAGTGTTTCAGGAAGGAGAAGGCATACTGCAATGTATGCGAGAAGAGAGGCCACCTGGCAGTGACGTGCTGGAAGAACCCCAGGACTGGCCAAAAAGTCTCCCGCCAAGTACACTGGTGTGAGGAGCCCGCTGGAAGCTCCGACAGTGGAGAGGAACTAGTGACTCAGAGCGTGAACAAAGTAGCTGTGTCACGATTTACCCACTGTCGTTGAGCTAGGCCGCGGAAGGTGACGCGGAACGGTGTGAGGCGAGTGGAGGACAACCCGGAAACTGGACAAGGCAGTCTCACGATGGGAAACAGGCACCAGAAATGTGGAGTGCCGGAATAGGGAGGTGATAGCCGCTGATATGGTTGGAGATGTTGAAGTGGACCGGTGGTCGGGCGAGCCACCGAGAATGCTGGAGATGGAAGTGAATGGGAAGAAGATCCCATTTGAGCTGGAGCTAGATACAAGTGCATCTCTTTCCATTATTGACGAGAAGACATGGAATATGTTAGACCAGCCACAGTTGAACAAGGCTGCGGTGGCCGCGACGGCATTTGATAGTAATCGTATTAAGTTCCAAGAAAGAGTTCCACTAAATGATAAGTTCGCCGGGAGAGATGCGATAGTGGATGTTCATGTCTTTGAGGAGGCGACGCACTCCTTATGTGGTCGAGATATGATAAGAGAATTGCAGATAGATTGTGGACCACATTATGGGATGGTTCACAAGGTTAAACAAATGCCCAATATAGAAATCAAAAGAGAAATTGTGCGTATGCTGGACAACAATAAGAGGTTGTTCCAAGATGATTTGGGCAAGTGCTCGACTACACGAGCAGAGTTGAAGTTTAAAAATGATGTAGTAGTGCCTAAGTTCTTCAGAGCTAGGCCAATACCTATTGCGTTGAGGCCCAAAGTCGAGGCAAAATTGGAAGAAATGGTGCTGAAGGGAATAATAAGAAGAGTGGAGCATAGTAAATGGGCCACACCGCTGGTGGTTGTGCCCAAACCAGGCGGAAAAATACGGATTTGTGGTGACTATAAGGTCACGGTGAACCCGCAACTAGATATCAATTAGTACCCATTGTCCAAGCCAGACGATTTGTTTCACATGTTACATGGCGGCAAGAAGTTTTCGAAAGTTGATCTTTTCGATGCCTATATGCAAGTTGAGCTGGAAGAGAGCTCAAGGATGTATACTACTATCAATACGCACAAGGGGTTATTCGAGTATACGCGAATCCCTTTTGGAATTGCGTCAGCACCAGCAATATTCCAGCGGATAATGGAGGAGACGCTGGCGGGAATCGAAAGGGTGCTGATCTATCTGGGCGATATTACTGTTACAGGTCCAGGTGATAAAACGCATTTAGAAAGACTAGAGAAAGTCTTGAATAGACCGAATAAACTCGGATTCCGCCTCAGAAGAGGGAAATGTGATTTTTTAGGGAGGAGATGGAGTTTTTAGGCTACGTGGTCGATGAAAAGGGTATTAGACCATGCCAGAGCCAAGAAATATAAAAGAATTGGAGTCTTACCTAGGCATGATTCACTACTATGGAAAATTCGTCCCTAGATTAGCTATGGCAGCGCTGTTAAACATCATCACGTTCCTTGACGAAACAGGAACGCAATTATGCACAAATAGAGAAGGAGGCATTAGGGATAGTGTATGGAGTCGAAAAATTCAATCAGTTCCTTTATGGCCGACGGTTTACGCTGTTAACCGATCACCAACCCTCTGTAAGGATCTTTGGCCCCAAGCAGGGTCTACCGGTAATAGCAGCGAAAAGGCTGCATAGATGGGCGTTGAGGCTCATGCTATACTCTTTCGAGATAGAGTATAGGAAGACAACAGAATTTGGTAACGCAGACGGATTATCTAGGTTGCCTGACCCAGGAGAGCTGCCTAGCGCAGAGATGGTGGTCAATGAAGTGCAGGAAGAGTTGATAGCGATGGAAACGATGGAAAATTTGTCTGTAACAGAAGCGGAGATATAAGGCCACAAAAGCAGATTCTCTGTTGCATTTGGTGATAAATTATATTAGGAAGGGTTAACCGGAAAAAGTTGCGGATGACAGGTTAAAGCCGTAGGCCTTTGCGGTGGAAAAGACTGCACGACATTGCATAATGGCTGCATACATATTGTGGGGTTTTAGGGTGGTTATTCCCAAGAAATTTTAGCAAACGGTGTTGAGGATGCTACACAGTAGTCACTATGGGCGGAACAGAATGATCAGTTTGGCCCGGACCAAGATATGGTTTCCGGGCATAGACAGAGCGGTAGAAGATATGGTGAAGAGATGTAGAACTTGTGCGGTCATGGGCAAGGACCCGGTCAGAATACCCCTTCATCCGTGGGAAGAACCACAGAAGGTCTGGCAGAGACTGCACATAGACTTCTGTGAGACGAGTGGCGAAGTCAAATGGTTGGTGGTGGTGGATGCGAAATCCATGTGGTCTGAAGTGCTCAAGATGGGGGCCATCACGCCGGAAAAAACGATACTAAAGCTGAAGGAGATATTTAGGGCGTGGGCGGCGGTGAAGGGCGTACAGCGGGACCTCCACAGAAGAAGTTGCAGCCGACCTTCAAGAAGGGAAGTAAGAAGCCGCAGCCGCCCGTCAAGTAGACGTTCGAGGAGCCACAGTCGATCACCAAGAAGACAAGCAAGAAGCCACAGTCGGTCAGTGCGGCGGCGATCGCGAAACGCGGATCCGGGCCGTGAGGTCATGAGAGATGACCCTCAGTGAGGGGTGATGTTTGATATAAATAATAAAAATGTTTGAAATACTGTTGGTGTAAGAAGAACAGTGGGTGAGGAGGAGGTGACAGAATATTGAACCTCCTCACACCATAGGGTACACCGGTACATGTAGTGACCGTAGGAGTCACTAGGGGAGGTGTAGAGGGGTGAGGTAACGTGAGGAAGTGAAGAATGAAGAAGTGAGGGAAATAGTAGGCTGATTATTAGAGAGAGAGTATAAAAAGGATGTTGGTGAGCAATAAATCATTCTCCCCCTCGTCTCCTGTTCACACACACGAACCATCTACGTAAAGCACTGCTTCCCATTTGCTGGGCGGTCGGATTGCACAAGCGAAGACGTTTCGCTTCTTGCAGGCGATCACGCTTTGACGTTGGCCATCAGGCCATCCCCTTCGTCGAAAGTGCTTTTCGTTAACCAATTTTTCAACGGGCGATCAACGTGACAATCCAGAATTTCTGTTGGTGAATGAGGCGACCGTAGAAGCAAATTCCATTCCTCAGTCGGCTTTGGTTGACTGTTCCATCGCCGAGAAGTTCGTTGAGATCACGCCATGAGTGGGCCGCCTTCCAACATTTCTCGAAGTAGTAGAGCATAATGTGGCGTATATGAAGACGACTTTCTGGACAAATTTTTATTGAGGAGTGCGATAAGGTCATTTCTACAAATCCCGCATTGAAAAGTATAATTTTATCGAGAGAAAAGAAGCCGC
Source organism: Haemonchus contortus (assembly GCA_000469685.2). Lineage (NCBI taxonomy): Eukaryota > Metazoa > Nematoda > Chromadorea > Rhabditida > Trichostrongylidae > Haemonchus > Haemonchus contortus. Next base: position 12,708,263 of record LS997567.1, on the reverse strand, counting down.
GAAAAATCCGCAATAATTATGCATCAACCTAATACTTTTGGTCCACTGTTGATTCAGTCAAGCAAAGAAAGAAAAGAGAAAAAGAATCGAACTCCGGACAGGGTCTGTCCTGAGTGATAATGTAGCTCTACTCTATTCCTCAGTGAGGTTGATTTTCTCCCGGGTCTTTCTCTTTGAAGTTACGCCTACAAGTGAGGCGTCCTATACTTTTCAGCCACCCTGTGTGCATACATACATAAGGGTAGTTGAGATAGACTTTGAAGCAGGTTAAGGGGACCGTGAAGCTGTCACGTTAGTGCCTTTTTTGGAAGTGACGAAAGCTGCGTGTAGAGGTTGGGCTGTGAAACCACGCCTTTTCACATGTTCGTCTATAAATTGTACGTAATGAAGGGTTATCATCTTAACGTTCTGCTGTCGATTCTTTTTCTTTATTCCCAAGTGGGCAATACTTCCGCGAACTCTTTTCACGTCACTGTATCCGATATTATGCAATTTAGGTGTTCAACGAAGGTATCAGTATCTGTAAATGGAACATCAAGAAGGCTCGCCCAATAAGGTAAATGTGGCTTCATCTTCTCCAGTCCAACAAATTTTTAAGCCTGCATAAGAAACTTTTAATCGCGAGCGAATGCACAAATTGTTAAGTTTGCCTTTTACCATCTTGTTAATGTGTCAAAAATGTGTGTAATGGTGTATTGTGTGTAAAAGGCTGTATCTTGTACGTCTGATACTGGATAAACAGCCCTCGCCGAATGCAGCTTCACTAAACAACATATTTTTTTGGTACATGATGGTTATGGAGAAGAGTATTTGTACATATGTCATGTAATGTACTTGTGAATAGAACTAAAGACCTTGATGCGAATTCTGAGATGAGATTTTGTGCCCTTAGTTTTTTACGTCATGTGGTTGGACGACGATACGTTGCTTGAAGCGAATGCCATTTGTTCTTTCAGGCGACGAGTATTGTTCTCCCAACGAGTCAACAGCCAACTGTGGATGAATTGTCCAACCATAGCAGTGAGTTCTCTTGAAGTGCAGATGAACCTCTATCAATCTGAGCTCGTTGTCCCTACTGGGTATTGAGTTCCGCTGGAGATTTCTCTATGAATAGGGAATCATCTTTATGCAAACATATGAATCGTAAATTGTGGGGTGTTGCATCCTTCCATCTCTTTTTCGGACTCGACTATTTTTATTGAAATAAAGGTAAGAGTGAGTTATTTCCAAAAGCTACTAGTTATGAAATAGAGTAACTCAGGCTACGTTTACCTGAGTGGAGTGTTTTGCGCAACATATTTCTCTCTTATGTTATGTTATATTTATTACGCTGCTAAGGCAAACGTAGGATAAAAATGATAACAACCGTCTGGAACCAGCTTAAATAACGGAGCAAATATTAGGTTGGAAGGAAAGTCCTGCGACACAATGAAGGTCTTCTTCAAATCATTTTCCGAGATTTTCCAGGCCAATCAATTTTCGGAAATATATTTACCAAAGAGGTCAACAACCTTCTATTATCCTATGAGTAAATCACTGATGCCTTTTATCCAGGAATGAGGAAGCTGTGACTCAAAGAAGTAATTGATTGCCGTTTTCAGATCACATTAAGTTACGAATTTTTTTCAACAACGGGATGCTCAAGAAGGCGGAGCGCAATGGTAAGGTAAAAGGGGCAACATCTGGGAAGTACGACTGATGAACAACCTGGAACCATTTGGAATCGTAGAACTTTTGACGCGTGTTTAAAGCGAAATTGCGACGTGCGTTGACCCTCTGTAGGGACCTGATTTACGGTTTTGATCGTCCTTCTCTTATCCCCGTTGGCCAAATTTCGAGGTTCATAAGGGTAACGATAGCTGTGTCCATCTAGTCCTGCGTTTTAGCAACTCATAGTGGAAGGACCCCTTCAACCTCTTCAAACTAAGGGACGATGCTTTCGTTACTTCAAAAGCTAGTATCTCCTCCAGTGAAGCGATCCAACCGATTGTTGACCGTTGATCGGTGAGCAGTGCCAGCATTGATTGGGTTGCTGATAATTTGAGCTGCTACACCCCTATTTTGCCCTTGGTGTGTTCAGAAGAAGGTGATGTTACGAATCGGGTGTTGTCCCATTCATTGACCGTAATGCTGCTAAAGCCCACACGCGTGCCCTTATTCCACTCATGTGTTGATTACTTGAGGAATGTCCTACAAGTTTATCACTCTTGCTACCGTGTTCACATTGTTGATACAAATTGTTGACGCTCCAAATTTTTTGTCGCAGGACTTTTCCTTCCAACCCAATACAAGGAACACAGACGACGGATAAGACGTAATCATTTAAAGAGAACCACATAAAATAAGGCTAAAGACTCCTAGGTTGAAACAAGGGTGTAGAAGAAGAAATGGTCAACCGCAAGGAATTATGATAGGTCATACTTAGGTAAAATTAATTCTACAGAGCGTTTGAACTTAGACAAGGAATCCGGAGCGATCATGTTTTTTTGTTACCTTTTTTGTAGAGACTAGCTCTGAATGTGGAACTTCTGGCTCTTATACTGGTTCTGGGCCTAGGGAGATTTATTTTAGTCTGACCCCCTCTGGTTCGGGAGTGAGCCATATTATAAAAATCAAAAAAAAATCAAAAGAACCAAATTTATTACTTTGGTACAATAGCTTGTAAACCATGTATACGTCAGATACTTTGCGCCGTGATTCCAATGTAGAGAGTTCATAGTATTTGTTGCGAATAGATGCTTTTGGAATTCTAGAATAGAAAAAACTCCCACATCGGCAAAGGATTTTACGCGTAAAATTGTTTTGGACCTTTTCAAATGCTTCAAATTCTTTTCTCCTAGATGGGTTCAACACAGCAGCACCACTCTCAACCAAGGGCCGAAACGTATGTTTTATAAGCTTCGAGAAGTATGGGCTTATTGGTGGAAGACAACCCCTTGAAGATGTGCAGTGTACGCAATAAGGCCAGGGTTACACCGGTTCTGATAAGTTCAGAAAAGTCAAGTGCGTCAGTATAATGGAAACCTAGGTCTCTCACAGAAGTGACAGGAGAAATTGTAACTCCTTCAACTGTATAAAGACTATAAGGAATCTCGGACTTCTTGCCAATCGTCATATACTAGGTCTTATATGGGGCCAAGGGGAGCTGCCACCGCTCAGCCAATCACTAAAGATGTTTACCGCCCTCTGTGGCCGCTCCTGGTCCTTCGCTTCAGTTATGACCTTGTAAATTTTTACATCGTAACCATACTTTTTTGTTGTAGCATCTAACCCATCAAACAAACAAGGAATCTCAGCTGTATATATATATATATAATATATATATATATATATTAAATATATATATATATATATATATATATATATAGTATATATATTGAAACCAATACCGGGTAACAGAACTCCCTCTTGCGGCACTTCACTCAGCACCCTCCTACTTTCTAAGAAACTTTGTTCTACTCGCACTTGGAAGGTCCTGCCGCGGAGGAAATCAGAAATCCAACTTACAAGTGTGGGATGGAAACCCAACATCTCCAACTTATGAAGTAGTCTTTTGTGTAATACTCTGTCGAAGGCTTTCGCGAAGTCGAAGTGTACATATAACATCACAACATCTCTATTATCAAGCACTACTGTCCAGTCCTCAAGGCTTCCATCATGTTTGTCTCCACCGACCTCCCAGGGACAAAACCATATTGTACCCGTGGTATTATTCTGTTAGCTGCAGCATGCTCGAGAATGTGCTCCTTGATCGTTTCTCAAAAATTCTACAAAACAAGGATGTTATGCTGACAGGACGATAATCCGCGGGGTCACAGGAAGGCTCCTTGTTAGGAACCGGGGTGACGAAAGAGTGTTTCCATCGTGCAGGAACTTCCCCCTTCATGAGTGATTGGTTGAATATGTACGAAAGCGGCTCACATATAACATCGGCAACTTTCTGAATGAAAAAACAACGGAATGAAGTCCGGTGTGACAGAAGAACATTTGGGCCAGCTCGTAATCCGTTCAATTGATCTGTGTAAAACCATGGTAGCTGATTCATAGTCGAGGCGAAGGTCGGCGAAAAGTGAGGAACATTAACATCCTCATTTGAGAAGGACTTTGAGAACTGGTCAGCGAGCATGTTAGCTTTGTCAGCTGGACTACATGCCATAAGGTCTCCACACTTCAGAGGCCCGATGCACCCTTTGTCATGCAATTTTCTATTCAAATACTTGTAAAAGTTCGAATTTCCAGACTCAACAATTTCTTCTCAACATTATTCAAGTACTTACTCAGGCGTGTAAGGGAAATTTCCGTAAATTCATTATACCTAGACCAGTTTCCAGTTCGCCTTGCTTCTTGAAAGAGGCAGTCCCTATGCTCACTCATGCTCCTCAAATAACGTGGTAAAGGAGTAGACTTAAAAGAAGTCACCCTTCCCCAAGGGACACAGTATCACTGGCAGTGTGCACTCATTGACACTACCACAGCTCTAAATTAAGTCGACCTTAGCGTATACGAGAAAGATCACTTCAAGATCAAAATTTACTCTTCGAAAAGTGTTGAATGCCATGCTGTCATACCCAATGACTTCGAAGACGATGCTGCTATGATCACTGTACCCAATTGGAGAAAGTATTCTTAGATTGCTAACTAAATCAGGCTTGCTGCTGAGAACCAGGTCCAGAGTCTTACTTAGTCTAGTCGGTTCAGTAACATGTTGCGTTAATCTGTGACTGTGGAGCAACTCAGAAAAGACGAAAACTAGAACCATCAGAAAACGTACTAGGGCCATGATACAATTCCGGCATGTTAAAATCACCAACAATCACTGTTTGAAGCTCACGAGTACCGAGATCACTGAGGACTTTGATTAACTGCTTAGTATTCATGACAGCGCATGATGGCGCTCTTTATACTACTATGATCCTCAAGCTTGAACTCTCGTTCAGAACATCGACACAAAGTATTTCTCATGCATCCTTTACGGACTCCTTGAAAACTAAAGTCATGAAAAGTCTAGAGTGAACGAGAAGCATCACTCCCCCACCTTGGGCTGTCACACCTCTGAATGTCATAGTCCACACATATCCACCCTAGGATAGGAGGGATAATGTGACAGGTTTCACAAAAGGCATAGATGTCATACTTGTTGAACAGGACGGATTCCACATAGATCAAGTTCTTTGTGATTGACCTCATATTTGAGTAGAAAAAACTAATGCTCTTTAATCAGTCCGAGGAGAAGAAATTAGTTTCCTGAGCAGAAAAAGAGGCAAAGGGAACGTCGGAAGCCTCCGCTTTGTCTCCCCGTGAGCAATGATCGCCCACTGCGGGAGACCTGTGCTCTCCTTCTGTTGTACCTTGACGTAGTACCGCGTCGGTCACGCTCACTTCTAGTGAGGGACTCCCTAAGGAAGATCCCACGATGAATAAAATACCGAAGACGAGCCGCTCTCCTCAATATCATACTTTAGAAAAACCCGCGAGGGAAGAACAACTTTCAGTAATCTGTTCCTATCTTGCGATGGTTCACCTATCCTATATACAGATACTGGATTACATTCTACTCCCAGAAAGTCAGAATACACTGCAAACATGTTGAAAGTCAACTGACAACCTCTCTTATATTCGTGGATTTAGATTCAGGAATTCCACTGATAACAATAGAAACGCAATCTTTCAATTTCATGAAATGGTAAAGTAGAGTCAGAGCTAGAGATAAAATTGCTATCACTTGCTTTCACTGTGAATAGGAGACGAGACGGTTCGAGAATTACTTACTACAGTAACATCAGACTTCTTACGCAATTCCTTAATCTCATTTCTTAAATCCATTTTTTCAGACCTCAGATGGCTTAACTCTTTCAGCATAGCACAGATAACCTTCTTAACGGAATTAGTGATTCGCTTTGACTTGCTAAACTCCTCAACTTTGCTCTGCAGGTCACTGCACTCCATGATGATACTTCCTGTTCATGTACGCCTCCCCTCTTGCGACTATCATAGGAAGTCATTAGAACATCCATATTGCAGTACTGGCGACGAAATGGCAAGAAAATAGCAATAGGTCAAATCTCATCAACTACCCGGCACAAAAGAAGAAACAATGTACCTGTTACGGTGGCAATGTTTCTTCAATTCAAGTACCCAGTTGCCACTCTGAGCAAAGCAGATCCGAAAATCAATTGGCAGGTCTTGATAAAAACTCGACCAAATTATCCCACTTCCAAGCGAGGTTGTCGTCAAACCACAAGCAGCAGACATTAACCGTAAAAAATCAATGAAGACGAGTTAGGAGGTCGACCAAGGCGCACTCTCAAGAACGATGTCACAACAAAGTGCTAGATATACCTGTACCGGTAGCAGATCTCTTCAAACAATTTTGCCCAGCTGCCACTCTGAATACCACTGCGACGAGTCAACCAGTAACCAGCAAGCAACACCAAGCAATATCACAGGTAGAAAGAAATGCAGTACAGATAGCCGTAGAGAGCCGCCGCTCAGGTCACGCGAGGTTAGTTTGTCTGATATGTACATGTGAAGGTGGTCCTTGATCCTAGATAAGGGTTTACTTAGTAAGCTCGCAAGTAAGTTATCATTGGTGAAGTGTTTTTGTTGAGCGAGAAGCTATTCACCCAACTTCCGTGCCCAAGAATTTGAGTTTTGACAGACAGACGTCATCTACGCAACTCCTTTAGTTACCAACTGGTTGCTCTGAACAGTAAAGAAGAAAGTAGAGACTTGACTAGAGTGCTTTCCCATAAAGAATGAAGGACTGCAACACTTCAGTAAACTCACTGGATGAGTTTTCGCTCGCGAAGGAAGATTCGCGTTAGCTGAACTTGATTCTGTCAGCCTGTTCCACTTTTGCTTCCACTCCATTTGATATTGGGTTGTATGGGGATTTCCTAGCGTAACGCTTGGAAATGATCATCACAATCATTGCATTTCAATCACTCAGTTTAGTGAGCTGTTTGCAGCTTATTAAATGGCATTTACAGAGTTGCAAGGGTATGAAAGATCGTGTAGTAGTAACAGTCAAAGTGTAACACACACGATTCGTACAAGTCGGTTCGGACACATCGTGAGATACTTTTCTTTGAAAGTTCCATATGACCGACCAACTCCAACATTGTAGCACAGTAAGATAGATTGGATCAACTTCAATCAACCGATCGATCAACAACCACGGATCGTTTCCTTTGAGGGTTCTCACTCACTGAAAGATCTCTTACCGTTTAGTGACGAGGCTACGTAACGTGACCCCAGGTGGCGGATATGAGAAAAGTCAACGGTACTTGCTCAGAGACTCATGTGGATTCAGGCGGTGTACTCACTATTTCTGCTCTGCTGTGTCGACTGCGAACTTCCGTCTCCCCGCGTGTGTATCCCGCATATGTATGCGGAGGGTCTGCGGATGCAGCTTTCCAGTCTCCAATACCGATAACGTTCTTGGCCTTCCCGGCTTGCATCATCAATAAAAAGAAAAACCGGAGATGCACCCTTCCTTTGTAAGCACTGGTCCTCCTGGTCCTAGGCGGCCTAGTACGGCACTGGAATTTAGAAATTTGAGTGAGTCCCTTTAGAGCCACTTTCCCCAAGAGTGCTTCTGTTGACCGTCTGTTGGAGAGATCTTGAGGTGTGGCGGCATTTGTTGGCGTTGCCAGATGGATTGGGCCGCGAGTAAGCAGACGTGTTTTGAGAATACTGCAGCCATGATACCGTAGAATAGTTATAAGTTGCAAGTTTATACGTGTTCATAGTTGATATGAGATTATATACAAGTATGTACTGGTGAGATCAAGAGGATTAACTATCAATTACAAAGTCGTGTTTATCGATTTGTGGACCCGCGCTGAATACGGAAAGGCTAATTAGGCAGCGTTAGTGAAGCTCACTAGCACAGAAGTGGAGCTCGAGATGTCCTCTGAAAACAACGACGTTACCTTTTTTGGAGCATCGGTGCAGAAGTGCCGGGGAGGTATTGAAGGCTGAGCAACTGCCGCCAAGGCAGTCGCATAATTAAATTTTAGGCAGGTAATGCAGCAGTGCAATAGGCGCCATATTCCTTTGCTAACAGTGCAAATAATTGTCTTGGCAAACGATAAGATGTAAAGACAATTAATGGGGCCACCAAAGTAAGTGAGAGCGACAAAAGCATGTACTGTGCCGAGCGCAGTTAAAGTCGATCGATATTAGGTAAGCTAATACCACTGAACCATTGGTGTTTTAGGGACACTATATGAGACTTCACTTCCGGAAACAGAAATCGTTTGGGGTCACGTGAGCTGGTAATGTAGACTACCATTCTGGAAGAGTGTAGTGGGTCTATCGGAATAATGAGCGTTGCATTTTTCGTTCACCATAGGGTGTTTAAATTTTAGAAAGATGTCATTTTTTTCTTCTTGAGGCCCACGGGTGGCCAAGAAGTGTTGAGATTAACAAGATACCGTTCCTGTAGCTTTCGCTGGTGACTTGCAGATGCTGTAAAATGAACACAAGGTGTGCAATCATAGCATTCTGTGAGCTCTGATACTATCAAGTCACAATCCTGGTTGACAATAAATTCTTCTACCCCATCTTGTAACATCTTTGATTCGATCCGTAGGACCATTTCCTCCTCGTTAGACGTACATAGCAACGGTGTTTCCTTCACGAACGTTTGTGTTCGGGGTTTTTCAAAGGTAGAATGCCTTGTGGGTTATCAAATAGTTTTTGGAAAGAATCGTCCGGACACTATCAGTTACGTGGCGAGTTTCCACATCTGCACTGAATCCTACCGGGACAGGTAGAGAACCTTCTCATTGCTTGAGTAGGTGTAATGGTGTTACATACACTGCAACTTGAAAATTACGAGGCAAAAAAAACGATTCATCTTTCACAATTGCAAAACGCTTCTTTTCTAGTGAGTATAATAGTCTTTGAATTGGTATGAATGTAATGTTGAAGTTATCGATGTTATTGACCGAATGTGGGTGTGCGATTTCGAATATATGTTTTAATACTGGTCCGTGAGCGATTTTATAGAACCAGCACTAGGAAGCGGTAGACTGCAACCGCAGAAAAGTCCTCCGCAACTTTTAATACAGCCAGAGTAGTCAGTTTATTTGGAAGCGTGTCTCAATTCATGAACTGTTTCATTCTGCTTAATCGTTTCACATTTGTTCTTGCATAACCCAGCGTTCAGTATTTTAAACTGATAGTTCGGTAGATATTGCGAAACATTCCATGGCTTTTGAGCATTCGAGGTCCATGGAGTTCTTGGTGAACTTAGCTCACCCAGCGGTTCTATTACACTGCATGATTTCATTGCACAGCTCCGACTGGAGCCTGCTGAAGAGGACTCTGTGTACTCTAAATGGCATGGATTCTTCTAATCGCACACGAGTTCAGCTTAGTGACGCGTGAAACCGTTTTGACATGCATCTGCGGAGGACATGAGACATCTTACATTATTAGACATTTGGGTGCACAACGCGAGAAGTGTACTGAGAAGTGGTGTCAACTCGAAAGTGCAGACAGGTGCTGTCGGAACTTCTGGCTCGTTCCTTTCTGGTTTAGCAGCTTTTTCACGAGGCTTCAGTTTATTAGTGATTTTAACTACAATCCACGTTGCACCCATGATTGCATCTATCCTTACTATATATAAAGCGCTCGCGTCTGTCTGTCTGTGTGTCTGTTTGTTTTTACGGAAATTCAATATAATCTTAACAAACACCTGGAAAAGTCGGGTCACGTTTGGAGTTGGTTGAGCATAATGTAAGACAACACAGCACATGTGAGCCTAACGAAGCTCCACCCCAAGGGGCGGTTCATGCGCAGGAACTGGGCGGAGCCATGAGCGAATTTTTCTCATTTTCGATTTCTCACTCCAGTCGCCGGGAAAAAATGCGCGAAGGTGAGGGTAAGCCAACAATTAAAATAGAAGAAACTCATTGGTAGTGGGCTTAGCGTTCTCGCATTAGGCGATACCTTCCGCAGAGATTCATAATTCGATTCAACGAAGGCGTCGAGGCCAGGAAAAAAATAACAAGAGCGAGCAAGGCCTTATGCGTGCTTGGTAAACTTAGAGAAGCTCCGGCCACGATTGGCGGGATGCGCGTTGAGATGAAAGCCGCTTTTCAAAAATGAATGTAATTTCGTTCGGAAACGTGCTAGAATGCGGGAAAAAGTAGTCAGAGGAAGTGGAACAAATATGGAGAAATCCTTGAAGTATGCGGGGTTGGCACTGAAGTGGGCGGGGCTTAGATCGAAATGTCATACCTCTGCTCAGAAACGTTCTAGAACGCGGGGAAAAGTGGCTAGAGGTAATGGAAAAAACGTGGTGAAATCCTCGAAGTGGGCAGAGCTGGCAGAGGAAAGCGGGGCTAGAACCAAAAATTTTGTTTCCAAAAACTTTCTTAAATGCGGAGGAAATGGTTAGGCGCAGTCAAAGAATGTTGGTCAAGTTATAGTGGGAAGGGCTTGCATTGAGGTGGACGGAGCTATGATCAACCACTAATAATTATGCTCAAATGAAATATCGAGCGTGTTGCTCTCAGCAGTTCAGCGTTCGAATCGGGAGAGGACCATCTTATTTTGATAATCCAACATTCCGCTGAATGACTCCATCGTAGATAAGCGGTCGTCGACGTATAGTGCACGCGTCAGCGTGCATAGCCGAAGTGGTGATAATATAGCTCAGCACAACTGAAGATGCGATGGCTTCAGCGGGCCAGCAATGGGGGTCTCCTAACAAACTTTCCGAAAGAAAATGTTGATGTTCGCAGAATTCTGGTCTGTCGCAGAGCCGTTATTGTTGTTGAACCCCATTACTGTTTGGGGTACGCAGGTACGCCTTTTTGGTTCTTTTTTCAGTTGGTGATATGGGCAAGAGATATTTAGCATAGCCTAATGTATTGTTCATTAGTTGGCAATCGTTATCGATGCATAACTCAAACGAGTCTTTCAATGGCGCCACTCTGATTACTTCACTTTAGCCGGATATATTATATATCGCGAAATTGATCGCAATGGCTGGTCTCATTCTTGCGCAGAATACTGTTAGAAATATAGAGGATGAAGACGTGGAGATCGCGTCAATTGCCCGATTTAAATTGCCATCTGTGTTTCGAAAAAAATCATAAGCACGCGTTTTCGACTTGTACAGTTTTTTTGTTTCCACGTTCGGTCTTCTTGAAACCTGGGCATGTTACATAATATTTCACAATTCTTTGCCGTACAGGTTTGTTATGATGGAACCGTTTATTTGGTCGACGTTTCGACTAACTCGTCGTCTTCAGGGACCTGAAAGTAGTTCGAAGCTCCTGATCTATGGCTTACCCGACCAAGCGCCCAAACGCACTAGGTCAGTTGCAACAGCTCCCGGAAACTCGACCACCGAAACATCCCTGCCAAGAAACCAACCTTCTGCGGTTCCACCAGCGCTGTCGTCCCACTCTATTTCGTGAACAACAAGGGAACAATGAGACACCACTGACGGTCGTGAGATAAGAATTACGCGGTGATCTCAAAGCCCACAAAAGGGTACGAATGGCAGAAGTTCACTCGTTATGGCAATGCACTCATTTCGGTTGTTCAGCTTAGGATTCCTCTCGCGGATGTACAGCGCTTCCAACATCTTTCTGGCACCGATCTCATTCTCGTAAGCTAGGATTTTGCATTTGATATCAAAATCTTTGCCGTGATGTACTTCTAATCGATGCCTTCCAAGTGGCGTGAATGGGCTTCCTCGCCTTTTACCTCCTAGATGTTCTTTGACGCGTATGCTCAGCATTCTTCCTGTCTCACCAATATATATTTCGTCACAGGCTGAACACTGAAGTTGTTATACAGTCCCTCGCTATGTGCAATCTCCATTCCTTCCGAACGGACAAACAACGCAGTTAATCGTCGTACATGCACGATCATAGAGTCTGCTGCGGATCAGAAGACGTTTGATATTGTCTGTTGGTACGTTTATCAAGACAACATCATTAGCTAAATCCGCTCGTGCAATGCACTGTCGTATTTCTGCGCTGATTTTGTCTGATATGAACGGAAGTTGCAGATGCACTACATTTCCATGATTTATCACCGAGAAACCTTTCGAGCCTGACTTTCTTTGCCTTGTCCCATAGCCATTGAGGTTTGCAATCTCAGATGCTAGCTTACGCGACTCCTCTCGTTCCACTTCGCCTGTACACACTCCTACAGCTGTTCTGTACATGTTACGAGCAGTACATAATGGGCAAACGTGCTATGACCGGCCTTTCCACTCTGCTCATGAAGCAGATGGCTAAGACCGGTGCTAGACGTTGACCCATAGCAAGTCCGTGGTTTTGAGAGAAATATTGTCCGCTCCACTTGAATATATTACAGTTGAGGCATTCCTTTATCAAAGCCATAATGTGAACCTTGCTTAATCCGAACGTCACAATTTCCGTTTCATGCTCATCCAGCATTTCGGAAACCGCTTGGAGAGCTTCGTTGTTGTTTACGTTCGTATAAAGCGCGGTTACATCAAAGGGCTCCACCACGCAGTTTTCTTGAAGCCTACACGAACGCAAGCGATCAAGAAACTCGTTAGTGTTTGGCAGATGTGAGGGTACGTATCGGAGTAGTTGGCCAACAATTTTATTGAGGAACCACGAAATACGATCCGTTGGTCCATGTACACGGCTGATAATGGGTCTTATTTTGTAATCGCTAGCATTAGTTGAGTTCTCACCTCCGTTGGACAACTTGTGAGTCTTTATCAGGCTATAGAAAACAGGGCACAATGGCGTATCCAACTTCAGTCTTCTTATCAGCCTTCTATCCAGTTTTGCCACCTTTCCAATTGATACCCATAACGCATTCAGCCTGTGACATTGTGTGAGAAACGCCTTTTCCGTAGAGTGACTGTATAGAGAAGCATCACTGAGGTGAAGTTCTGTGATTTCTCGATTGCTTCTTGATAAACGTACCAACAGACAATATCAAACGTCTTCTGATCCGCAACAGACTCTATGATCGTGCATGTACGACGATTAACTGCGTTGTTTGTCCGTTCGGAAGGAATGGAGATTGCACAAAGCGAGGGACTGTATACCAACTTCAGTGTTCAGCCTGTGACGAAATATATATTGGTGAGACAGGAAGAATGCTGAGCATACGCGTCAAAGAACATCTAGGAGGTAAAAGGCGAGGAAGCCCATTCACGCCACTTGGGAGGCATCGATTAGAAGAACATCATAGAGTGGGACGACAGCGCTGGTGGAACCGCAGAAGGTTGGTTTCTTGGCTGGGATGTTTCGGTGGTCGAGTTTCCGGGAGCTGTTGCAACTGACCTAGTGCGTTTGGGCGCTTGGTCGGGTAAGCCATAGATCAGGAGCTTCGAACTACTTTCAGGTCCCTGAAGACGACGAGTTAGTCGAAACGTCGACCAAATAAACGGTTCCATCATAACAAACCTGTACGGCAAAGAATTGTGAAATATTATGTAACAGTTTTTTGTGTAATCATTTGTGCCGGTTCGCTTCTTTCGTTCTCGGTAGACTGTTTTTCTCTAGTAGATTTCGACATTTCCTCGCCAGTGCAGGGTTTCCCGGATACACTGCGAGTCTCAAGAGGGTATTCAATAGTCTTTGAATGAGCCTGTGAATGGGCATCAATAATTTAGCCGATTTTGCGAGACCGTCATCCGAAGTAATCATCTCAGTCACTCGGCCATAAGGCCAATTGCCACTGGGTATCAGGCCTTGCTCCATTAACACGACCTCCCCAGGCTCTGGACAAAACTTGTTAAAGGCGAGGTTGCTTCAAGTACTGCTTTTGCACTTCTCATAGTAGTGTGAGGAGGTATTCGTGCCTCCAACACTCCCAGAGTTTGTCTGAAATCCCTTCTGAACAGCGCATTGCTTCCTGGCTTGCTTCGTTGATTTATGAAGATCAAGACCATCGTGTGGATCATTAATCATCTCAAAATTTTCTCAGTCCGGAATGGAAAACTTGAGACTTGTTTGAAGGAAATTTATTGGGCGTGAAGGAATTGTGACGACGTCCGGATGGGGTTTTTAAGGGAGCTTTTCAGAGGTATCGTGTTTAGAATCGCGTCTATTCTTGCCATTGTCGCGGACATTTCAGTAAAACTCACCTATATGTCCCACGATTCACTCAGTGCCTTTTTCACAAAGGCCTCAGGTCTTCCCAAACACCACCCATCCAGGGGGAGATGGCTGAATAGAAAATCCATTTAATACCTCTGCACAATAGGACATCAAAGAGTTTCTGATGTTTGGTCATTCTCGAACATCGTGGCTATTGCTTGCTTACCTTGCTTAAAAGTAGTTTCGCTATAAGTGCGCATTAGTTTTGGGACACCTATTTTTGAATTGAATCGCTTGAAACTGTTCAAAAATGCGCTCGTCGTAATGTTCTCTACAACTTCGAGATGAACCGCTCTAGTTGTCAGGTAGGTATATGAAGCTACATACATTTTTATCTTTTCTTTCGAAGTAAACGGCCCCATTAAATCGCATCCCGTGTTCTGGAATGGTGTTTTTGCGATTACTCTATTTGCGGGGAAGGCAGGCATTATAGATGCACCTAATTTTTACAAGTGACACATTTTCTCAAATGAACTTCTCAATTTTTTGAATGTACGTGAAACCCGCGGAATCCAGAATCTTTGGCGTGCGATAGTTAGGTATGTTCTTTGACGCAGTGAGCACTATCGCAATAAATATGTTGCAAAATCAATCGAGTAAGTTCTGACCCTAGAGGTACATATACTGACTCAGTATCATGAGGTAGGGCGGTATTCTGAGGCGAGCCTAATTATTCCATTTTCATCGCTTATTAATTTCTCTTCTGGAAAACTTCTGTAGGGTTTCAAAGCTTTCATGACATAGTTCCTGAGCAAAGATTATACGTTCGGATAATTCAATATCGCTACTTACTATTTCCTTCTCAGGAGAGAACTTAACGACTTATGGCTCTGTTTTGAGATGCGAATTGTGTTTGCTAGGTGGGTCCTGGGCTTAAATGTTTTGCAGACCCGAGAAACTACTCGTGGTGCCTTACTTAGGCTCTAAAATAGACAGAGATCAAAGAATGTTTCCCTGCTCTCGGTCTGCTAGACCTTCAATGTTTGGATGTGTAACCGATTCAGATTCTTTTATCATCTCGATTGATTCCATTTTTGTTATTGGCCACGTTTCGGGATGTTATCTTAGCCAACTCGGACCCTTAACCCAGTCACTTCTGTTTACTTTTATCTAAACCAGTCGTCTACTTCCTACTTCCTGCTTGATTATATGCAGTAGCGAGGTGAAAGAAATTGTTGGAAATGTCACTGGATTCAAATTTAGTCTTGTCTTCGATGATTTTGGGGTTGCAAAATTCACCAGGTTGTCTTAAAACCTGGTGAATGTGCATTTTTTTATCTAATAAAGTGCGATTCTACTACGAGATGCAAGATATCTTGTACATCGTACTTTAGTCTTATGTTGTATAATAGCATAGCCTGACTGCCATAAAAGTTGCAATTCTATTCGAGACGCGGAATAGTTTGTTTTATTCTTCTCGGCATTAACCTTGTTTTTCCGCTAATCGTGACCGTGGCGTGACCTCGCTTGCTAACTTGCACTATGAATAGGCGCAGGTCGACATAACCGTTTCAAACTCTCGTCCTCAGCATTATCAACGTGGAGCCTACTCGGAGCGTCTTTGTTCAAATGGTGAATATGTGAATATGAATGTTTCTGGTTGCTAATATATCACACTCGCTGAGCTGTGAGGTGCTACTTGAATCTTTAGTATCAACGAAAATTCCCGTGGCAATGTCGTCACACAAATTGTTGTGTCCAGCATTGAAACAGATCGTCGGGGTCGTTTGCATCGCCATTTCTTGTTTCCAAACGACGTGCTCTCCATGCGCTTCCTCCGGCTTGAGCTCTCTTGTCGAAGTTCAAGCGGTGAATAGAGAAGAGCGGTAAGAGGATGGACATAAGAACGCTGGCCACAACAATGTCCATGCTCGACTATAAAGACAACTCTCTGAAGTCGCCACCCAGTGCTATAGCCTTTTCACTGACTGCTTTTTAAGCGAGCTTCGGAGGAATAATAATTCATCCCGTGTGATCATGTCATCTGACAAGCTGCTCAGCCTCTCTCCAGCTGTTTCACGGAGAGATGCTTTTCAAATGAGCTGTGTAGGCACAAGATAAGCGGCAACTCCGGTCCACGTTTTGCATATTACTTGGCGTCTTTTTCCAAGGGCGATATTGTTCAACGTGTTGTACGAATACGTTTAACCACTACCTCCTTGTCCTCCATCGAAGGAGCACTTGTTCCCGTTTCCCTTCAGCGCAGCAAGAATATTAGGGTTACAAAGTGCGTTAGATCTTTCCAAACAATTTATTCTTTCGAAAACATGTTAATGTGCAAGAAAAATCGCCAGTTCTCCATCTGTTGGCAACGAAGGTTCTGATTGACATCCGCCACATCGAAAACTTCGTTAGAGGCACAGTCCATGACGGAAATAACATGGAAAGGTATTCGGACGATATTGCAGTTGTTGCAATTACACGAAGAACTGGCTACATCAAGCCAGAAATGTATGAGGTGCCTATCACTGTCGCTATTGGCCATGACGAGCGGTCTGATTTCCCTACTTTGGCTTCGTTGCGATTGTTGCAGCCTCTACAACGCCGGTGAAACTCGTACGAGGATACACAAGGTGCAATTTTTGAGCCTTTTAACGCCCCATCCTGGCCGTTTCCAGGTGTGGCAGCGCCACATACTGCATACGGACCCCACTAATTTATTCTGGCGGGATATCTCAGGAGTCATTTTTATCGTAAGCTGTGCTTTCAAGTCTTTCCCAGTTATCTAGTCTAGTTATACTTCCTCTCTATGAGTCACTCAGAATCACGTATGACTCGCAAACGACCTATTTCAGTAGTCCAATCTTTGGAAATGCTAGCCTTACTACTATTCTCCAGTTTATCTTTGATTAGTTCTGCTTCTGTGTAGTTAAACAGCTTTTCAAACGGTCAGTATTGTTACCACGGAGAATTTTAGTATGCCCATTCCGCCTCTTGCATGCGAATGATTGCAAGTGGCATTGGAGGAGCCTTCTCCCTTGAAGATACTGGAGGTCTCACTTCAGTAACTGTGCATAACGCAAAAAGACCTGATTATGCAACTAACCATTAGCGAATAAAGTGAAATTATAAAACTGTTTTTGCCTTGAAAGTTTCTGAATTTTGGCGCTCTTAATTTTGAGACATCCTGTGCATTTTTGAGACATTTTTTGTTCACATTATAGAATGGTTTTTTACTGGAATTATGAAGTTTTGGTTTCAGCCCCGCCCGCCTCAGTACATGCCCACCCACTTTGAGAATTTGACCAAGTTCCTTCTCTAACCTCTAATCAATTTTCTCTCATTCTAGAGCTGGACCAAGTTGTGCAACTCTTCAAAAACTAGCTTCCTTCTGAACGCATGCCTCTCCCATCAGTGGCGTGTTCGCTGAGTTCACTCATGCCTAGCACGTATGAAACCTTGCTTAATACTTTTATTTTTCTAGTCCCCACGTCCTCGTTAGATCGAGATGTGAATTCATGCTGAAAGGACCGGGAACGCTCCAAACACCGCGGGAGAATCTCGATTATTCCATGTGTTGACCCATTTCTCAACTTTGCTCATTCTTTGCGGCCTCTGGACTATCTGTTGTGGGACGAAATTAGAAAGTCATGCCCATAGCACTGCTCGATTTCAGCGCATGTCTCACCAACTTAGGGCAGAGCTTCGGTAGGCTTACATGGGCTTTGTTCTTCTTAGCCTATGCTCAGCCTCGTAATCTTGATCCCACCTCTCCACGCGTTTCTTAAGGTAATATCGGATTCGTGATAGACAGACAGTCAGACAGACGCGAGCGCATTCTATATGTATAAAGTTGGCCAGAAAGTTCTGCGACGAAAAATTCAAGCAAAAACTGTATAAACAATGCGAACACGGTAGGGAGTGTGATAAACCAGTGTGGTAAAGTGATAAGCGTCACATAAGGCTTTCGCAACATTACCGTCAATGAATAGGCAGCACTTGATTAAAACCATCACCTTCTACTTCAAGCCGCAACGGCTCAAATTAGCGATATCCTAGTCGAGCACTGAGATCAACAGTTTTCTGGATCGCTTATTTGCAGGAGGCACTAACCTTCGAAGTAATGCAACGCAGGCTAAATTGTCACAGCTATTGATTACACCTATGAACCCCGTATTTGGCCAACGCAGGTGATGAAAGACGTCTGGAACCATAACACAGGTCCCTACATAAGGACGCGCACGTCGAAATTTAGTTTTAGACACCCGTCAAGGCTCATAGACTACAATGGGTTGCAAATAGTTCGCCATTCGTATTCCCCGAATGTTGATCATCTTGATTACCACGAGCTTTGCCTTCTCAAGTGTCTCATCGTTGAAGAAAAAGTTCGCAACTTAACAATGTCCAAAAACGGCAGTCAATTACTCCTTCGAATCGCAGGATCCTATCTACTGGACAAATGGCATCAGTGATTTGCTAAAGGGATGAGATAAGAAGAACAAAGAGTGAATATATTCTCAGTGATTGATCAGTCTGATAATTCCAGATATGAGTTAAAAAAGTCCTCATTTCGTCGTAGATCTTTTTTGCCAACGTAGTATAATAAGGTTTACAACATCAGAAGATGACTGGAGATGAGGTTATTTTGTGGGCTGGAGATGAAATTATAATATTTGTCCGCTTGTTGTGGGCTGCATGTTTTACATGAGCACCAGGAAAGTTATCTGTTTCTCTCTAAGACGGTAATCTGAAGTCGCCCAACTGAATTTGTAATTCGAACCAATTGTTGTCAAACCAGACCAGGTTATATCAAGTCAGGTCTACATATTAAAACTGCGGTTGAATATTCGTCGAAGAGTTCATTTAAGAAGGTTAGCACTCAGATTGTTAGGAATTTCGCCGAAGCCTGAATTACTTCTACAGGGCCTATCTCCTCGTTATCAAGCTTGCTAAAGGGTCAAACGTTATTCCAAATGTAATATGTCGTCGTGGATTGTCTCAAAGAAGCTAAAGCATTCATGCGAAATCGTAGGGGTGAATATAATAAATGTTTGCGTTACCCCACAGAAAGAGAATCAGTTTCAATTGAAATTGCTTTGCAGATCTTATGACAAGTCTGTGCCCTTCTTCTGCCCAGAAACTGTTCCATTTTTAGGCGAGTTGCATGTGATTTCGATTGTAGGCAAAAAACAGAAGTGTCTGAAGCACAAATAACGCAGGTATGACGTGAGAAGCTGGTGTTTTGTTCCTAGCGCTTTGACTAACTGAAAAGTTGTTTGCCTTACCTACCAGAAGTTAATTATGAGTATCAAAAGCGGGCTATTTAAAGGCACAGCTCACGATAGTTCTGTATTATCCAGCTCATGATGGAAAGTGAAAGAGAAAGTGCACAGTGGTGTGGTGGAGGCGAAAGCACGCGAGTTTGTGATTCTAAAGTGACAAAGACTTCGAAAAAGTCTCTAGAAAGGGGCTGGGCGAAAATGAAACCGTAATGAGTCGAAACAAAGTAGTTCTTATTGGCCGATAGTTCAGGAGACCGTCAAGGGCACATTATCCAGAATAATAAAAAAGAACGCCAGATTTTGGAGTGTAAGCCACGACGTAATAAGGTTCATAGTGAAATCATTGATCATCAACTAAGGGTAAAATTGATAAGGTAAGAGCATTGGAAATACTGGTGGTCTGGCTTATATCGATCCAAGGTTCGACCACTGGAACAAACGTGATAGCGGCGCCCCACAGCTCAAGATCAGCTGAATCAAGAAATAAGCAAAATCAATCCAGTTGGTAAGTATGTTGATAAGGCGGTGTTGATAACCATAACACTAATTTAATACTTACAATGATGGGGTTTGTGGGCGGTTGTACTGATGATAGTGGAATTGAAAGCGGGTAGATAATACAAATGCTTATTACAATATCATTACCACTAATAATGCTGCCATTATTCGGTTGCAGCAACGTGGTATCGAAAGTAATATTGGGTGAAGTAGTCAATAGTGTACGAGTACAGCTGCAATGATGATGGCATATGCTTTACTGAGATATTCTTTGTTTTCAGAAGCGGAGCAAACACGCCAACCAGTGAACCTTCTCGAGTGGTTAGGTACACGGGTTTTGGCACGAGTCTCGGGCGACGCTTATCAACCTGGTTCGATCAAGAATGTTCATGACAACAGGGACGTCGTTGTACAGGTTGGAATGATGGCAGTAAAGTCGCTCGAAATCTAACTCAAGCGAAGTCACTGTCTCACCACAATACAACAAATTTGTAGGATTTCCGTGTCATATTTCCTAGATGGCTCACAAAACAAGAATCCATTGAATTCCGCTACTTCCATTCGTTTTTCCAGAAGTTCTGTGAAGCTGTCACGTACGCAACACTTATTTAGCCTACAATCTCTTGCACTGCGCGAGGCTATATATATATATATATATATATATATATATATATATATATATATATATATATATACCAGGCGGCTACGCACGCTATTGCGTGCGCTAAGGGCTCTAGTCTAGCCATGAGGGACGGGGCCACATGAGCTTCTGATTTTCATTATAGACCTCCATCATCTGAGCCTCTTCCTTGACACTTCTATAGCGGTCATAATTTTTTGGGATGTGAAATGGGGCTGTGTCCGGCCGTGAAAAGTATTCCGATGCATCCGAATCAGATACCTCTGCAGTCCTTGTAGTCGAAGAAACCCTGTGTAGTTTGGACTGTGTGTGGCCATGAACACTAACTTCGAAAGGAAAACCCATTTAGGTAGTTGTAGGGATTTACAAGTCTCTACGGGCTATGAACCTGTGTGGCCAGGGTTATTGTAGACTATTTTACGCCCGACCGACTTCATTTTACACCCGGGCGCTCCTTCTTTCCGTGTAAAAAAGCCCGTCGCCTACGCTTCCTGAAAATTTGGATGCTCTGGTACAGTTGAACAGGAGAGAAATATTTTTGGCTAAACACACATACATACATACATACATACATACATACATACATACATACATACATACATACATACATACATACATACATACACACATACATACATACATACATACATACATACATACATACATACATACATACATACATACATACATACATACATACATACATACATACATACATACATACATACATACATACATACATACATACATACATACATACATACATACATACATACATACATACATACATACATACATACATACATACATACATACATACATACATACATACATACATACATACATACATACATACATACATACATACATACATACATACATACATACATACATACATACATACATACATACATACATACATACATACATACATACATACATACATACATACATACATACATACATACATACATACATACATACATACATACATACATACATACATACATACATACATACATACATACATACATACATACATACATACATACATACATACATACATACATACATACATACATACATACATACATACATACATACATACATACATACATACATACATACATACATACATACATACATACATACATACATACATACATACATACATACATACATACATACATACATACATACATACATACATACATACATACATACATACATACATACATACATACATACATACATACATACATACATACATACATACATACATACATACATACATACATACATACATACATACATACATACATACATACATACATACATACATACATACATACATACATACATACAAACAAACAAACAAACAAACAAAAAACTGTTCTCCCACCGCAAATAATAACCTCATAAGCGTCTACCGAAAGCACTTATTCCTGGTAGATTGCACTTGACTACCATGAACGTTCGTTATTACCTCAATGTACTAACCTAGACAATCCTGAAGTTCAAGAAAGGGTCTCGAGTTCAGTTCTCTTGTTTATCCTCTCATCATTGTTGAAATACCTGTACTACCCTAAAGATGTAATGAGAACTCATTTCCACTTGCATTCATCCATACTTGTTGAAGCAGGCATATGATAACATAGCATTCGGCGATCTCCATGGCACATTAGCTCCTTTAATGAACTTCCAAGCAAAATTCATGTTAAGCATGTAAGCGCAAAGGCTGTAAACGAATCTTTATTTTCAAAACCTTTTGACCTAGCTAAGCAATAAAGCTCTCTACAGATAGGTACATGGAGTTTGTAAAGGACTGTAAAGGTCGAATAATATTGATTGGCGGTAGCAGGTCATACGGATTTCGAACTGACGGAGCAATAGTGGCGATGGAAGAAACTAAGCTGAAATTTAGAGTAGGTCTTCATAGGAAATTTTGCAAACTGAGTTGGCCCCACCATGAAAGCGGTGTAGAGTACTGTCCGAGATGGCGGAACTAACAGTAGCGGCGAAAGGGACTCCAAACTGAAAAAATAGAGTGAACTTGAGTAACTTCACAAAAAGCGAATGTGCTCACCATAGGGGGTGACATGTAATATTTTCAGAGTTGGCGGTAGCAGGTGATGCGGAGATTTTCGAATGGCGGAACAATAGTAGCGACGGGAGAGACTGAACTGAACTTTAGAATAGGTCATCATGGGAAATCCTGGAAACTGAGTTAACCAACCATGAAAGCGGTGTAGAGTACTGTCCGAGATGGCGGAACTAACAGCAGCGTCAAATGGGACTCCAAACTGAAAAGTCAGAGTGAACTTGAGTAGTATACGTCGTAGAGAGCGAATGTGCTCACCATAGGGATGGCATGAAATATTTTTCAGTTGGCGGTAGCAGATGATGCGGAAATTTTCGAATGGCGGAACAATAGTAGCAATGGAAGAAATTGAACTGAACTATAGGGTAGGTCTTCATAGGAAATCCTGGAAACGGAGTTAATCCACCATGAAATCGGTGTGGAGTATTTTTCGAGGTGGCGGATTTAACAGTGGCGGCAGAAGAAAATTGAAACTGGAAAATTAGAGTAAGCTTAAGTAATAAGCCTCACAAAGAGCGAATGTGCTCACCGTAGAGGTTGTGTGAAATATTTTTAGACGGCAGTGGCGGAAGAAAGCTTGAATTGGAAGCATAGAGCATTCATATATAGTTGGTCCAACGGAAGTGAAGTTACTCACTAGGAGGTGGCATGAAGGATTTTTGGTCGGCGGAGCTGTAATGGCTGACGTACTATGAACTGGATGTTTTGGGCAGGTTATGATAGTGAGCTTCACGGAGCCGAAAACACCCACCATAGTGGTTGTATCTAATATCTTTTGCGGCTAATATCTTGTTCACTTCGGTAAACTGACAATGGCGGAATGAATGAAGTGAAAGTAGAAATTCTAAACTTAAAGCTTCAAGCAGTACCGAATAGTTAAAATTCGTAGCGATGAACTTGCTCACCGTGAGCGCTAATTACTTTGTAGAAGATGCTGTGAATAAAGGGAAGAGAAGCTGTGTAAAGGAACATTTTCTGCAGTTTACAACAGTGTCCTTTTTTATTTTGAAGGTAACTATAACGTTATTGTTAGTTTTGTCTGTTAGGTTGAAAAGGAATGGTATAAATGTCTGTTAGGTTGAAAAGGAATGGTATAAATGCACACGAACCTGAATATGATAGTTGTGTCGTCGTTGTTTCATTGTCGTATGATGTAATAAGGCTAAATTTTGCAGATAATGATGGTTAGGTAGAATACAATAATTTGGTATGGCAGAGTATTCAGGTGTTTTGTAGCAGTTCGAATCGAATACCTTTTCTACAAAATATTTTTGTAGACAATATTCTTGATTTTAGCTTTCGATGAAAGAACTTCCACCGAGTCAGCATTCCGAGCTCTCGATAATGCAACATATACAGTAGCGCTCAAAAGTATTCGGCCAACTTGAACTTGCCGTAACTTTTTTCCCAGCGGAGCAAATAACATGAAATTTTGATATGTTTAGCTGAAGGATATTTTACACTGTTCAGCACTACTTGACTGCAAAACAGCCATATCCACATACTAATGCGGGTGCGTTTGTAGACCGTGGTGAAAGCAAGTTTGTGACGGCTGTAGTTATTCCGACCTTATGTACGTTTTTCTTCTCTTCTGGGTTCGACATTAGTGCTCGTACACCTAAGAAATGGCAAAAAGGGAAGGACTCCTAGAAATACCACCATTCGTATTTCCAGTTGATTTTTTGTTCAGGCCCTTTGGGATATCTGGAACATGATCAGATTGCAGGTTAATAGTGGTAGATATTCACACTACACCAATGTTACACATATTGAAATTTCGCTTGATTTGATCCAGCAGGAAAGAAGTTACGACTGAAAATTATGACTGAAGAAGCACTTCGCCGAATACTTTTGAGCGCTACTGTAGTTGCCCACGAGAGAATACATCGTCGGGTAGGTATATTCCCATTTTTGTCAGAGTGTGGCCCTGAGCCTTATTGATAGTGGTAGCAAAGGCCAAGCGAAGTGGAAATTGTCTCTTTCTAAGTCGAAACGGAAGTCCTTCAACTGTGTAGAGATCTATGCGAGGATGAAAACAAAGTCGTTTTTCCTTATTCCTGTAGCAAATCTGCAACCTAGCACATATCGTCCACATTGATCCACAACAAGTCTTGCTCCCTTGCGAAGGCCCTTGGATACGTCAGATTGCGGAGTACCACGACGATGCATCCTTGCTTCAACTTGAGCTCGTGCGCAGGCATCCCACTTGGCTGCAACCTGTTCGAATGCTCCACTTGATAACTGAGTAAGTCATCTGGGTCTGCATTTTCCACTTCGTCAATGCTTTTGTATACTTTGAAATCCAGGTTCACAGGCATTCGCTCCAGCGCGAGATCGTTCATGTGCGCTACATGAATATTTTTTGGTGCAAGTATTGCCTTTTCCGCTAACTCTGCTATGTCATCTACTGCAATGGTTCCACCAAAGACCTCACGGATAAGGTCTCCTTAGCTATAAAGGGTGGAAGGTAGCTCGATATAACCATTCTCGTCTTCTGGATATGTTCCTTCTCCGATCTGTATCAGCATCCTTGCCCATTCGCCACTGTCTGCTGCAGCTCTCATATTGATTGAAAGATGATAGGTGATGAAAATCCGCCACAAATGAGACTTCTTTATGCATGCGTTTTCCGAATCTTCTTGTCGCCCTCTTTCCACAACGGGGAGGACCTGTCGAAAGTCTCCCCCAACAATCATAGGCGAATCGTTTTGCATAATATCCCTTAGCAAAAGATCCACCGCCTCCAATGTCCACTTAGGCACCATCGAGATTTCATCCCAAAAAATAGCGGAAATATCATGCAGTGCCCTCGCTTTTGGTGACTCTCTTGTCATTGTACTTGTCTTGCAGCCGTCGTGATTCGCCGCCGCGATATGGCCAGATGTACATTCTAGACACATCAATGGCGGCAGATGAAAGAGCAGGGAATCCAGCTAACATAAGTCGCAACCCCAGACTAATCCGGTCATATGTATGTACCAGGCGGCTACGCACGCTCTCGCGCGCTAGGGGCTCTATCCATGAGAGACGAAGCCGCATAAGCTGATTTTCCTTATAGACCTTTATCGGATTTATGAGTTTCCGCTCAAACCTCGCCTCCTGTGGGCGGAGTCTGGTCCTGCCACCCACCATAAGTTTCCCATCCTGTCGCCTGTACTCCTACCAAGTTTGAACTTTCTAGGTCCATGGGGACAGGAGTTATGAGTTTTCGCACGAACCCCGCCCCTTGTGGGCGGAGTCTGGTTCTGTCACCTACCATAAGTTTCCCCATCGCGGTTTCTGTACTCCTACCAAGTTTGAACTTTCTAGGTCCATTGGGACAGAATTATGGATTTTCACCCAAACCCCACCCCTTGTGGGCGGAGTCCCGTGTTGCCACCCACCATAAGTTTCCCATCCTGTCGCCTGTACTCCTACCAAGTTTGAACTTTCTAGGTCCATGGGGACGGGAGTTATGAATTTCCGCACAAATCCCGCCCCTTGTGGGCGGAGTCTGGTTCTGCCACCCACCATAGATGTTCCCATCCTGTCGCCTGTACTCCTACCAAGTTTGAACTTTCTAGGTCCATGGGGACAGGAGTTATGAGTTTTCGCACGAACCCCGCCCCTTGTGGGCGGAGTCCCGTGTTGCCACCCACCATAAGTTTCCCATCCTGTCGCCTGTACTCCTACCAAGTTTGAACTTTCTAGGTCCATGGGGACGGGAGTTATGAATTTCCGCACAAATCCCGCCCCTTGTGGGCGGAGTCTGGTTCTGCCACCCACCATACGTTTTGCCACCATGGCGCCTGTACTCCTACCAAGTTTGAACTTTCTAGGTCCATTGGGACAGAATTATGAATTTTCACCCAAACCCCGCCCCTTGTGGGCGGAGTCCCGTGTTGCCACCCACCATAGGTGTTCCCATCCTGTCGCCTGTACTCCTACCAAGTTTGAACTTTCTCGGTCCATGGGGACGGGAGTTCTGAATTTCC
Organism: Haemonchus contortus; assembly: GCA_000469685.2. NCBI lineage: Eukaryota > Metazoa > Nematoda > Chromadorea > Rhabditida > Trichostrongylidae > Haemonchus > Haemonchus contortus. Next base: position 12,681,711 of record LS997567.1, on the reverse strand, counting down.
GCACAAATCCTGCCCCTTGTGGGCGGAGTCTGGTTCTGCCACCCACCATACGTTTTGCCACCATGGCGCCTGTACTCCTACCAAGTTTGAACTTTCTAGGTCCATTGGGACAGAATTATGAATTTTCACCCAAACCCCGCCCCTTGTGGGCGGAGTCCCGTGTTGCCACCCACCATAGGTGTTCCCATCCTGTCGCCTGTACTCCTACCAAGTTTGAACTTTCTCGGTCCATGGGGACGGGAGTTCTGAATTTCCGCACAAACCCCGCCCCTTGTGGAGTCTGGTTCTGCCACCAACCATGAGTTTTGCCACCATGGCGCCTGTACTCCTACCAAATTTGAACTCTCTACGTCCATGGGAACCGGAATTATGGATTTTCGTATATAAATGTAGGAAGGGATGTGAGCTTTGAGGCACGCTCCGCCCATTGTGGGCGGGCCTCCGCTGACGTCATTTCTGCTGGAGACACCTCCGACAATGCTCCTCCCACAACAACTTTTTCCTGCTCTGTTGGCTTTCTCCAAACCGAGTTATAAATGTTTTCATAAAGCATTGCATT
>LS997567.1:12528652-12676152 GCA_000469685.2 Haemonchus contortus | reverse complement strand
TACCGTCCAAGGCATTGGTTCTCTGACAGTTCAGTCTTTAAAGGGTATTCACTTTGAAGAGCGAGAGCAAAAGATCGAGACTTCCAAAAGAAAGCGCAAGCACCGACTTACACTGAATGCCATCTGCTCTGCTCTGTTAGTCTTATGTCAAAATTCGTATACAGAAAAATAATATTTGTTTCGAAGAAGGAGTGAAGAGTTAGCCGGTGACTAAAACTTTGTCAAAGAAGTAGGAGGTGTTGTACATAAATATATGACGAGATATGTATCCGGAAAGACTGTTTAATAACGTGCATGACAACAAAGTAAATGATGGAAATAAATATGACAAACAAATGTTTTTAAAAGAAGAAATAATACAACACTTACCACACAATCAGTCCGTCATACATATGTACTGTGTCGCGACAGCGTTCACTCCACGGGGCACGACAATGGAACGAAGTTGTGGAGTGAACGCCGCCGTGACCTCCGAGAAGGGCACAAGGGTACTGCGCTTGCCAGTCTCGCCTTGCCACGGTGTTGGCGGTCCTCTTCATTGTGCGGTGCCCCTTGGTGTTGTCTGCGTCCCTGCGATCCAGTTACAACGACCTTCGTGGCCCAGCGCTTAAATGTGACCCTGCGCTATCCCCATAACACTGCGCTTAGAGATTAAGAAATTAATGCAAGCAATCATGTCATCACTGATGTTAAATCCGTGGGATGTAATATGTACTCTACTGCGCATGAAGAAGTAAGATAGTTATGACGGAGATATACTCCCCTTGCTACACAACAAAACATGAAAGAAATGAAGTGGCTTTATGCCTAATTACAAAGCAAAAGTGAGTTCAACTAAAATTCCTACGGGATGGTACCTCACCTTACTAGGGGTCGCCAATGCGCGTCAACTCTGCTGCTCATGCGTAGTTAGCCGGGGGCGTTCTGCACGTCCGGTCGCCACTCGCAGCGGAGCAGGAGTTCCCACTCCACTCATCCATACGACGACCGGGATTCTACCTCCCACGGGCTGCGCACCAGGGGTTGTCTGGAGAAAGGACAGCTGCGCAGAGGGATAACCGGAATATCCCCATTGAAATTATAAACCTCACCCGTGGTCGTGTGGAATAATCCTCCTCAGCTTGCCGGTAATTCATGGAAACTGCGTATATTCTGTGATCGTCCAATTCAGTAGAGAAGTTAGTAGGAATAACTGACGTCGGGGCGGCGGACGAATAGTTTGGTATTAGCGAGGGAATGTCGAAAACGGGTTAAGGAACCATGCAGAGCTCCAGCCGAACCATACGCGGTGTAAGTCGAGACTGACAAAGACTGCTTTCCTTTTTTAGGCCAACTTTTCCTGTCCGCTGATACGAAGGCAAAGGCTGCAACGCAGTTGCGCGGTGGGACCCAGTACGGCACTCTGACGACCGTTCGATAAGCGTTGGAGAGACCTTGCGCTGCGCAAAGAGGTCGTACGAAGGTCACGACATACTGCACACTACTTTAAAGTGGTAAGTATCAGGCTCCAAAACGACCATAATACTTCCACTCCATTGTAACTTAGCAGTATTCACTCGAAAATTTGTTCAAAAATCTCGAGAAGCAAAAAAGGGAGGAAAAATAGCCAAATTTGCGGTAGAAATAGACAGGATACAGGTGGTCAGTTCGACGTTTAATTATAGCGGCGTTATCGATCGGGCATCTATCGACTGGATGGGGAGTGGGTAAGCTGACCAGCATTGTCAGGAGGATGAATCAGCCGATCGAGTTGCACAATTCACAAATCGAGTCGAATGGGCGGCGCCAAGGAGGCGATTACGGGCCTATGCGCTCCAATGGCAAGGTGGGTGTGAGGGGCCGCGCCAAACGACATACACCCATCTTAAACTTACAAATGGGAATGAAATTTGTGGAAGTTTCTTCAACGAAAGCACATATGTATACCTGTAACGTTCATGAAAAACATTCAAACTCTTGTAAAGCTTCTGGAACGAGTGCTTGGAAAAAATCGTTCTCAAAAATCGTAACCACTTTCCGAAAAACCCATATTCTAGTAAGCCGTTTTCAATATTTGACGACTGATTCAGGTGGGTTGAGTTGGCCATTCAGTGCATTTTAGGCCATTGAGCATGTAATCAAGGATTATCTCTTGAACTTTTATCCTTGGTTTTTCTTTTTGAGTTTTTTAGTCAGGTGTTCAATGTCAGGAACATCCCTTGATTCATATCGGAGCGTTGTCTAGTTTTTCAAGCGTATTTCGTCTTTGTCAAGGAACTTCATGCATTGTTCTTTTTAATTCGAGGTTCTTAGATTTATTTTTTATTTCTTCTATGTTCTGTGTATTTTCTTATATTCACTTTGAACGATAATTTTGCATGAACATCTCGCACTTCTGTGAATGCATACATGGTGAGTTTACTTTACTGCTTTTCAATTTTCATTCATTCCAGTTCCACAGTCTTCCCGATAACGTGACTTGTTCTTATCATGTGCCAAGGCACTATCTGACTCTGTTCTGAAGAGTTTTGATTCGTTGAATTCAATTACTCTATGTTTTTTCATTATGTACATCCTCCTGGAATAACTCTTTTGGTAATTTTTGCGTCGAAAATTTGAAAATTCGTTACACGTTCCCTCTTGTTTACTCTACGGAACAGTTTCGTTGATGTGTTCTTTCTCCTGTTAAGAGCCCCCTCTCACCATGTTTTAAAAAATTACGTTCACCTTGCACGCTACTTTTCTCTCTACTCACCGCATATCCCGTGGAGATATTCCTGTCGTGACTCCTGCTTCGGAACTTTCATTCATTGCTCCTTCTTTCAATGGGAATTGAGATGGTTCGAATATCAAGTGGTAGGTCCCTTTATTGATGGGAACGCGACCAAGTAACTTTTCTTATTTTCTTATAGACGGGGAAGCGAGTTGGTGAATCCACAATTAGGAAAGGAGGCGTACTTGATGGCAGTGGTCACACAAGGTGAAATTTGTATCGCCAATTTGTATAGGCGTGTTCGAACTCTGATCCCATATCTGCATTTCTATTCATTGATTCTGGAGATAGAGATAAGTTACCATTTAGACTGTTTTCCGTCTCTGTTACACCATGTGTCGATCAGATAACCGAACCGGGTACATACTTGGCTGTGCAACTGCGGTCGAGTTGCTACAGTAGTGGACTCATATGTATGGCATGGTACTTCAACATCATGAGTTGTGCAACCGAGGTTCTAACAACAGTTTATTCGGCTTACGATTCGGCACTTCAGCCTTTTTTGGGCCTTCGATTCGGTTCGATCAAGAACAATTTCATCCTACAGAGGAAGTTCAAAAGGTGTGTAAACTACGTTTGCGAAGTCATTGACCAGGTGACCTATAGGATAGTTTCCTGTGCGGTCCTCCGATCACCCCGTGCTGAGACGAATGCGGTTTGAATAGGGTGACTCTTTGCAGCACTACGTGTCCTTCGACCTTCGCACTGAATTGCGTAGGTCGAAGGTCGGAGGCCGCCAAGTGCTGCAAACGGTGCCAGCTTCTGTTAATTTAGCGGCCCTATCCGTGATCGAGAAGACCTCTAATTGTAAGGTACGCCGCGCCGCAATGACGGATTCACGTGGCAACGACTATCACCTCGAAACACGTGTTCCAATGACATCGTGACCTGAGTTCCTTTAGGAGAAGCTATTCCCTACTTCCTTTCATCCTGATACAAAAACTTCTACCTGTTTGCCCAATATTCTACCCTACACACTGAAAGCACCTTACCACATACACAACGCCGGATATTACGCATTTTATTCCATACCTAATGGGCGTGTGACACATGATGGCATGCATAGGCATTCATATAGGCTATTTCGGACTAGTCGTTGCTTAGTTTGAGGGGTAATAACCACAACTCTCACCAAGTCCTTGTGCAATTCTGTGGCATGAAGGTTCGAATCATACATGCTTGTGTCATAGGGCTTTCTTATCAAATGTTCTTACAAAAACTTTTTGAGTTTCATATTGAATATCTATTTAACTCTCTCACATTTACGAAGCATAGGAATGTATTTGAAGACGTTGACAGCAATGTCGGTTAATGGTGACCGGCACCACTGTTAGTAAGCCGAAGAAAACTAAGCTTTTTTTTGTTCCGTTTATCAAATCACAATCAGAAATTAATCCATTGCGCTTGCTGTGGCTTGCGCCCAGCATTGTCTTCAGAATTGCCGCACCGACCTGACCGGCGGCATACAGCACGCGGCTACACATAGCGGAATTTTGAGGGAATCGCAAAGTATGTGCTGCTTCGCACTTTATGCAAACTCTAGTATGATCTGGACCAAAAAGCGGGCACGCAAAGGCGATGGGGCGCAATGGGTTAACACAATTGAGATCACTCACCAAACTCAACAATTATGGACACTTTGAAATATTCAAGGCAACGAAACTGATCGCATTGATCGCACTTTGTTTTGGGTTCCTTTGCAGTATTTCTAGCCGCTGTTCTGCCATTCGTCCTTGATATAAGGCTGTAATCCTTACTATGGATAATCCACTAGTTTGGTGTGTCTGTCTGTTTGTAGTATGCATGTTTGTTTGTTTGTTTGTTCGATGGGAAATTCAATATTACCTGAAAAACACCTTTAGAGGGACAAGATGGGTGGAACCTGAGATAAGATCAACAGAGCACACACGAGCTCCGCGGAGCTCCGTCCACAGGGGGCGGGGCAAGGGCCGGAATAGGCGGCTCGAATAGACAAACATCTTTTTTGGCTTCGAAAAGGTCCAAACAGTGGATAAAAATATATGAAGGCTGGTCAACAGACTAGGCGAAAGAGACTCACCTGCTGTGGACGGGGCATCCTCATAATGAGCGGTACTTCAGATGAATCCATAACTCGACTCAATAAAAGTGTGGAGACCAGAAAAAATGAAAGGAGTGTCAAAGTCCTAATGCGTACTGAGCACGCGTAACCTTAGCGAAGCTTCGCCTACAATGGGCGGGGCGTGCGTTCAAATTGAGGGTGCTTTTTATAACCAAATATGACCCCGTTAAAGAACAGTCTAGAACGCAGAAAAAGGTAGTTAAGAGCTACAGGAAAAATGTGGTCAATTCTCGAAAGTGGTCGGGGTTTGCCCCGAGGTGGGTGGGCTAAGATCATCAATTCGTAACTCTGTTCGAAAATGCTTTGTAGCGGAAAAAAGTGGTCAGAGGCTACCGAACAAATGTACTCACGCCTTCAAAGTGGGCGGGGCGTGCACCGAGATGGGCGGGCTAAAATCATAAATTTGTAACTCTGTTCAAAACCAGGAAAAGCATAAGCCAGAACCCGCGGTCACCCCCGCTCCTTAGGGGCGGGGCTTAAGTACCACTCTTGTCTTGTACGTCACCCGTAAGCAGGGTCTTTGTGTTTGTTCTCAAATAAACTATCACTGAACCACCGTTTTCTGTTCGTTCGTTTAACAGAGAGATAACAATCTCTCTGATTATATCAAAGGCGCCACCCTTCCGCCTAGTCACCACAACCCCCACTATCTACAATCCACAAGTTCGGTGTCTGTTTGTAGTATGTATTAGGTTGAGTCATAAGTCCTCGGACAAAATGATAGCGATGACTTCTAGCGATCATAACTCTTGAAAGAGGTGACGAAAATGAACGTGCGAGGCACTGTTAGATAGAGTATGGAAAGCTCTTCCAAAATCATACTAGAAAAGGCACCTACCACCCACCTAACTGTTTCCTTTCCAGCAACTATGCCTCATGATTTAAAGCCGTCGCAACTCCACATCCGCAACACCATCCTATTTCTATTTTTATCTGGCCATGAACCCGCGGCAATCGATATAGGTATGAAGGACGTTCACAAGCAGGAGGTGTACAATTTACAAGTGGCACCAGAAGTTCACATCGGGGGACTATTCCGTCGAAAATGAAGAACGTCCGGGACGCTCAGTGAAGTTGGATTTGAAGGTGCTGCGGAGCCAGGTGGAAGCCGATCCGTATCAAACTACTCGTAAACTGGCAGCCACCCTTGGGGAGTCAGTCCACAGTTCTTCGTGAATTGAAGTCAATCGACAAGGTGCGAAAGCTCAGTCCATAGATGCCTCATGCTTTGAAGCAGTGTGACATAGACCGCCGCGACGACGCGGCACTTTCTCTCCTCACGCTCAAGGGCACCACACGTGGCTCGAGTGCCTAGTCACCAGGGGTGCGAAGTCGATCCTCTACTCTAACGTTCACCGGTGTGCTCAACGGATTGACAAGGTTGCGCATGCAGAAGACTCCCCCAAACCCAACGTACACGCCGAGGAGGTTATGCTCTGATTCTGGTGGAGCGCTCTCCGTGTCGTATAATGGGAGCTGCTAGACGAAGGATGCACAGTGACTGCACATGTCTACATTATGCAACTGAGGAATTTGAAGGCGAATCCCGAAGCTACACGTCCACAGCAGCACAAAGTTCACTTCCAGCACGACAACGCTCGCCCTCACATTGCAAGAACGACCAAAACTGAACTGACGAATTTTGGCAGGACAAGTTTACCACACTAACCATGTTCCTCAAACTTGGATCCCTCCGATTATCACCTTTTTCCCCATCTCCAACGTCATCTGGATGGCCAGGACTTTCGAACCCGCGATGACATCAAAATGGCACTGGTGCAGTTCTCCAAGGGCCAGCTCTTAGCGTTCTAAAGCAAGGGCATCTACGATTTGCCCAAGCATAGGCAGAAGACCATCGATGCCAATGGGGCATATTTCAAATGATTCGCTATTGTAGTTTAAAAATTGTAAGATAAATATTATCATTGCCAATTTGTCCAGGACTTATGACTCAACCTAATATGTATGTTTGTGCGTCACGAGATCCTGTTTTAGCCGAGAGTAGAAGTCGGTTCATGTATGGGATGGGTGGATGCCTGGGACAAGATCAACAGACAGAGCGCATATCAGGCATGCAGAGCTCGGGCGCAAGGGGCGGGATATGAACCTTCAAAATCTCCATTGGGCGGAGTTTGCATCACGGTGGGCGATGCTAAAGTCGATTATTCAAGAGTGTTCTGATTTGTTTTAGAACGCAAAAATAAAGCGTTAAAGTTTAAGAAAAGTTCTTGAACGGTATCCAACGGCTATCTCTCTATATGTAAAGTGGTAAATTTGTGTGTCTGTTTGTATGCCTGTTTGTGCGTACTTCCGAAAGTCACGTAGGCACGAAGGACTGGACTACGCGGCGTAGAATCCAAAGCCGGCAATACCGTTCAGAAGTCTTTCACATCATGCACCATCAATCCGCAGCTTTACTTTCTTCAGACACGGGGTGTTTCTTTGGTAGGATTTACGCTGTCGAGATGTTGGCCGACCTACCGATTCGCTATAGCTATCTGTTGTATGAATGACGGATCAAAGGCCACTTTGTTCCCTTGAGCAGTGCAGTTTTCCACTTCCGGGGAGGTTAACCAGATTATGAGGGTACACAATAACTGTAAACACAGCCATCGATAATGGCATGGCAACCGATTTTGACCAGTTTCGATCTGTACTACTCGATATGGTGCTGCTACTCACAATTTACTTTTTCTAGAAGAAAAAGGAAGGAGTGATGATAGGCCTGTATGTGTAACGGTGTGTATGTCAGTGTATCTTTGACTGGAAACTCATTACTCCTCCCGTGCACAGATCATTCAAGTTCGGTAGGAGTACTGGCGGCAGAACGGAAACACTGATGGCAGGTAGCAAGTCTAGACTGGGGTGTGGTGCGTCAGGAACGAAATGGTCGCGTCGCGGTGAGAGGGGCGTCGCGCGCGAAGGAATGTAGCAGGATGCAGCAGTAGGTAAGAAATACAAGAACAAAAGTACTAATATTAGAATTATGCATAAAATAATGATCGCATATCGATTGAACTGTATGAAGAACGCTAGAACTGTAATAACGGCGAATGAGTGGTCCGCGACAGCCGCGTGCGGCAAATCGATTACCCAAATTCGTTCCTAACGCCCGTCTCCCGTAGCCATCTATCTCCGAGTTACGCCTCGTACTGAATTTGTTGAGTTCGAAGTAGGCTTAATTTTGTACAATTTGTTACTTCTGTCTGCATTGCTATTATCAGCTGAATGAAGGTTTCGTTGAAGCTGCTCGTATCGACCTCTCTCCATGATGTTGAATGCCCAATTTTAGCTAAATTTCTAGGTTTTCCTGACCGATAATTCTTCTGGTTGTCTAAGGGACACCGCGATATTGCAAGCTGAGACCAAAAATCTCCTCAGTTCCGTAATATCTGTCTCTTTCCACGAACGACTCTTCTGATGGCCTTATCCTTACTATATTTAAAGCGCTTTGTCTGTCCGTCTGTTTGTTTGTAGGGAAATTCGGTATAACCTGAAGAATCACCTGGAGAAGTCGGGTCAAGTTTGGAATTGGTTGAGCATAGGATAAGTGCAACAGAACACATGTGAGCGGGGTCATGGGCAAATTCTTCTCATTCGGTCTCATAACAGTCCAGACGCCAGGAAAAAGTGTGCAAAGGTGAGGGATGGGTCAACAATTAAAATAGAGGAAACTCACCGGCGGTGGGCGGAGTGTTCTAGCAGTGGGCGGCATTTTTTACTGAGATTCATATCTCGATTCAGCGAAGGCGTCGAGGCCAGGAAAAAATGAAGAGTGAGCAATACCTTATGCGTGCTGGGCATACGTAAGCTTAGCGAAGCCCTGCCCAGGATGAGCGGGGCGTGCGTTGAGGTGAAAGCTAATTTTCAAAAATGAGTGTAACTTCGTTCGGAAGAGTTCTAGAATGCGGGAAATGAGTAAGTGGCTAGAGGTAATTGAATAAACGTGGCCAAATCCCCAAAGTGGACGGGGTTAGCGCTGAAGTGGACGGGGCTCAGATCAAAAGTTTACAACTCTGCCAAGAAACGTTCTAGGTATGGGAAAAAAGTTAGAGGTATTGGAACAAATGTTGTTAAGTCTTCAAAGTAGGCGGAGCTGGCACAGGAATGTGGGGCTAGGACCGAAAATTCATCCCTTCAAAATGCGGAGAATATGGTTAGGAGCACTTAAAAGCAGAGTGGTCAAGTTTTTATAGTGGAAAGGGTCTGCACGAGGTGGAAGGGCTATAATCAATCATTAGTAATTCTATCTTATTCTGATAATCCAACATTTCGCTGAATGACTCCATCGTAGATAAGCGGACGTCGACATATAATGCAAGCGTTAGCGTGCGTTACCCAATTGGTATTATATTAGATTGAGTCAAAAGTTTTGATCGACCTTCGTCCTTTTTTTCGTAGGACCGCTCGGAAGGACTTCGTAATGGGTTATGGCAGACCGATCCCTAACCTGTATTTTTAAAAGGATATATAAGCATCCCAAAAATAAACTTTTTATTTTATATAAGCATCTCCTTGGAAGTGCTTCGCAAGAATGACTTCAACCTTCAACTGGCGTCCGAAGCTGTCTGAGGGCTATCGTCTATCACGAATTACTGTAAGGGCATAATCCACCGAAGGCTGTTGCAAATATCTATGGTGCATCCAGAAGGGTCATCGTATCTCAGCCCACGGGTGCCTCATGACGAAGCACCTCCAAGACTAACAGAGCAGTAGACTATGTCCGATGAAGGTTTTACTGGGTCGTCGGTGGACATTCTCAGGCAATGCTCTACACTGGATAACTTACTGAGGGCTCCACCGTGACCGCCGAGATTTACGCTTTTCAGCTACAGAGTTTAGTCGACGTTGTTCGAAGGAAGCGTCGGCAGCGTGAAAATGTTTGCCTTTTCCACGACAGCGCTCAACCGCATGTTGCGAAATTATTTTGTCAGTGAATTGCCGAACTTAGATGGGCAGTGCTAACCCATTCTACTTACTCGCGAGGTCTCGCTCCGTCTGATTACCATTTGTTTCTTGCTCTGAAACATCACCTCCGCGATAGAAATTTTGATGACTGCCCGGAGCTCAAAGATGAGATCTCCAGCTTTTTCGAATCGTGGCCGCCACCCTTCTAGGCTTCAGGAGTCAAGAAATTGCCGGTTCGTTAGACGTATGTTCAGGACAACGATGGAGACTATATTACTAACTGAAATCCTCTTCCAATGGAAATAAGACTTTTTAAAGTGAAGATTGAAAAGCCGATCAAAACTTTTTACTCGACCTAATATATTCGTTTGTGTCGCAACTATCTCGAGCAGTCCTCGGAAAAGAGCAGTTAGTAAAACTCGAGAGGAGTTTCACAGAATTCTTAGTCTCGTTGTACTCCTGTTGGCTCGTTTAAAACCCATTTATCATTTGAATGTGCATAATAAGTCTAGGTATATTATCCTCTGTGTCACTATCGCTGTCACGTTCTTCGGTGTCATCAGAATCAAAGTCTTCTTGAACCCGCTCAACTGCAGGAACAAATCTGTCTTCTTCCCCAGATTCATAGATGTCTTCAGCGTTGCTCTCGAGCAGTAAGTCCCGGAACATCTTTCCAGGACATTAGCATCATCGGCTGCAGAATCCATATGGACGATAAGAGTAACAACTTTGGGAAGTACCCGGGATTCTTGTTATCCCCAACCAATTGAACTCGACACAACAATTGGCACCTTCGTTCTAATCTTGTTCGCGCCAAGCATTTAACAGCATCTTTTATGACTGTTCACTATTCAAAGCTTCTACACCGTAACGGTCTACAAAGCCCCACGATTTCAGAAAATTTGCTCGAATCTTGACAGAATACAAATCTTTCTACTGTTTGAAGTTCCTACTTGTTTTGCACACAGTCTTGTTATTATAGTTTATTCTTTATAAACACAACAAACTAAATATGGCGTCTCTCCCAAGGGACCATGTCGGTCGTTGGTGTGACCGACGATTGGCCAGCTTTTTCAAAAGTCAATGTCACGTCTCGTCCCGTGGGCGCGCAAAGGAAAAACGCTATGGTCGTAAAGGTGTTGAGAAAAATTCCTGCCCTGTACCGGCCCGGTAAGAGTGCAGCTCAATTCGAGCAAAACGAATTGCGAAATCTGGCTCAAAGTGGGGTTCGGAAGCACTTGAGCAAAAGGTGTTATATTATTCATTAAATCAAAACGCTCTTCAAGATGTTTACTACCACCGGAATGTTCTTTCTGAAGGTAGTTTTATCGCATTGTGCAGGACTTTGGCTCCTGCGACATGACGTGAGCCCCAACTGGAAGGAACGAAAGGTGATGAAGAGCTTCTTGACCAGACCTGATACCATGTGAGCAACATCGTTATCGACTGCGAGGAAGATGAGTGGATGACGACAACAACAGTCCTATCTGGTCACCTAGTGGGTCAATCCCCTTTCCTTCTGAGGTGATCCATTCCTTTTAGATGAGCGGAAAAATTTGAAGGAAAGAAGTTATCATAAACTGAATGCAGGAATCCCATTGCACAATAGAGGTTTACACAGGATGACGCTGGAAATCAACGATCATGGTGGAGTAAAAGCAGCAATTTCTGCATGAGTGTTGAATGAGCTGTTTTGCGAAAGACTAAGTGCTATATCAAACTGTTTGAAATAAAACTCGCTACAGGAGTTTTGCCATGAGTGAGAAGTTCACAAGTGGAAATATGTTCGAGCGACGGAATTCTTTGAAACATAATGTTTTCTACAAACAAGAATAGCAAAACAACAGGATCATAAAGAGTAAACAGGGAAGAAAGAGAAATAAAAAATTTTTAGTTGAATTCACCGCTGGAGAATTTCACCGAGATATGTGAGGTAGACATGGAAAAAAATTCAAAAAGAAAATACTTTTCCAGAGCGAGGCCGCAGGAGATCCTTCAAGATTACCATTGAGAATAGGTAAGGAACGAATAGCTACTGTAAATATTCAAGTAAACCTCACCACGGGAGAGATTCCGCGGGACAAGGTAGGTACACGTACAAGGTTGAGGTTCAACGATTTAAGTTTACTCAGAACAACGTCAGAGTGAAGATTGTTCATGACAAAAACTAGAACATGTCAACGACCAAATAATGAAAAATGTCGGAAAGGCAAAGAGTAACATGTTAACATTTCCAATTGAATTCGCCACGCATGCATTTCAAAGGAATCACATTGTGTGCATGCAAAAATAAAGCGGAATCAAGCAGTCCGGATTTAACATAATTCTTCGGCTTGAGGTATAGTGTTCTTGACAACTACAAGCACACATGGATATCACCGTAACAAAGAATGTCTCGAAACAAAAAAAAACAGAAACTAGATCAACAAGGTCATTCAAAATCATATGTGTAAATGCACATGATAACAAAACAGCGAATATAATTGAAATTGATTCACTGAATGCACAGAGCTGTACAAAACGGCGGAATGTCTGTGGGAGCCACTATCCATCCATGCTCACTGTAGCTAATGACAAGAACTTGGCAACTCGTCCATGTATCCCCACCATGCCACTTTTATGGTCATAATCTTGTCCAACTCCTTTTGAAGCCTTATATTTCTCTGAAACTCTTTTTTGAATCACATTTTGATGGAAATGTAGCTGAGCGGGGAACTTCCTTCCCCTAGCAATAGGCGACAGAGGAAGGATAGCCGACTCTCCAGGCTTCTACGGTTCTTGTTTTTCAGCCATCGAAATACAGTTTTCAATTATTTTAGTAGGGGAGGAGCATTGGAATGGCTAAGATGGCTATTTACAGAAAGCTGGGATGGGAGAAGTATTGAACATTCCGTTGACCTCTGATTAATTCCTTCTTAGAAGTGTAAGCAATAGCGTGTTGTTATACTATTACTGCTCGGAGAACATCAAAGATGAATATCTCTTCTTCGCTCCTGAGCTCCTAGCGTTGGAGAAAAGGGTGCTCCTCGCCCCCCCCCCCCCGCAATCATATCTCTACATATTGTTTTGACGTTTAATTTTTCCTCTGAATAGGCTAATTCTCGTGTTTTCTTCGCCATCTTTTTCTAGAAGATCACTTCCATTATTCGCCTCAGTCCAAGCACCACGTGATTATAGTGATTTGCCCTGAAAAAGCAAAATAGGCCCATGCATCAAAGCCCTCAAACCTTCATAGCATGCCTATGAGTCTACCGCTCTACCAACTGCGCCACCACAAAATAGCTACTGCTCGGTTCGTTTATCCGTGCGACATCGTAATAACCTGAAATGAGAATTTTTCGAACCCTGTTTCCAGGATCGTTTCGCAGGTTCGGAACGTAGTTTGAAATCAGCGATAAAAAACACGGCTGTATGAATCTCACCTCGAATATTCACTTCGATCTATTATGCACTCATATTTGCTCGCACAAATTTTGAGCTAGTTGGAACCCTAATTTGCCTGATCTCCTTCACAATTGTGCATTTTCGTGGACAGACTTCTAATCAACGATAATAGGAAAGGCACAGTTGACAATAATTCTGAGATGTCTAGTTACAGTGAATGGAACGAAAGCAGAATGGAAGCAGTAGGGGAGGAGAACGCGAAAATAGGTGTTTCCAGGAAAACAAGGCTTCAGAAGGGAGGTGGTGTAGTGGCAAGTAGCGCACTATCACACACGCATGGTCACGGGTTGGAATACCGGATCGATAGTCGCCTAGGGAACCAAGCCTTCCATCTATTCAGTTTCGGTTATCTGGTACCAGAGTTGTCTGAGAGGATGAAAACATTGACGTGTACGTCGGATGAATGCAGCTGGTCTTTATATAGGCCCCACACGCGTTCAACACGCCTCATGAATCGAAAACGAATGCGGGGCCACATCTCTTAGACGGGATTGATTAGCGCACAAAGACTTTACCTTTTATTTTTTGGCTCCAGAAAAGTAGAAAGTAGGAGTTGACGGAGAATACGACGACAAAAGTCGCATGGAAGCGGTATTCGGACGAGCTGTCTGAATGTGTTTGCCACTGGGTACAGCTGATTGCAATTAGATGCCTGCAGAAAGGTGTGCGTACCGGTGCGAATTATGCAACTTCTGCAGCATCCATAAAAACGCGATAAGTCGTCCGCCTCGGATGCGCATATTTTTGGGTCCCTCGTCGCGCCCTATCTGAGCTCTTATTGAATCTGACAGTATTCTTGCTATCGTGTTATCCTTGGAGGTCACAGGTTCATCCTAGAGGGTCTCAAAAACCGTATGCTGATATTTTGTCGTGACCTGTGCCTTCGAACGAATTTTATATTGTTTGCCAAAATGCGTCATGTATCACATGGTTTTCCGTTTTTCCGGTGTGTACTGCAGAGTGAATTCCAAGAAAGAACAGCTAGTGCAAATTTACACTTTAATGTATCTAGGGTAACATTAAAAGTCTCTCCTAGTAAAGGCACGTGGTGGGTGCATGTGTAAAGTACAAAATACAACGTACTGCTCCTGCGAGAAGGAAATCTAGACGAGATGGTTACTGCTGTGTGTAAAGGCCCTTAATGCATCCGCATGCTGCGTTCGAGTGCCCTGTGCCCACTCTTCTCCGTTCTATTGAAGCGGATGTTGGAAAAGCGACCGTACAAACTTTTGATTTTACGGAGTGACCAGATAACGCCTCGCCGACGGTTGACCGATCGACTGTGCACTTTCCTGTCTCTCAGTACTCCAATTCATTCATTTGCCTGAGGAACAGGCCACCATTTCCCGTATTGTGGGCATTTCCTGCTCTCAGGCAGACCACAGAGGGTCTGAAAATTCATGGAATAGCTGGAACCACGTCTTCAAACGAATGCCAGGAGTGTACTATGTGCCCTATCAACGAATTCTGACGCCTTGAAGCAGGTCCAGCTTCCTTCTGCAGGTCGCCGCCCGTTCACTGCACATACCTGCACATCGCATCTGAATCATAAATTCGAGATACCGGCACGCTGCAACAGTGAATGTGCATTATGCATAGAGAGCTGTTCGGGTGGCAGGATGGCTGCAGTGACATCAACATTGTTTGCGAAAGGATTATTGATCATGTTGCACGGAGGATGGAACGAAGTTTGTGTTTTCATGAAAAGCAATGTGCAGTGCATGTCATAAAACCGCACCTCAAGCCTAGATCTCGAAATGCGCAAAAATTTGTGACGGAGAATGCATAAGTTTATTACTGCCTCTATACTAATCAAAAAGACTGTAACAAAATCCTCCGTATTCCAAACTTGTAAATCCGTCACCCTAGTATATGACCGGTTCTCTTGCTTCGTTTGAAGGCGCCGTTCACGATAAAAAAGTTATTGAGTTCTTCCTTATTAATACTCAGCGGCCCCCATGGGTTGTAGAAGGGACCCTTTCACACCCCCAATCTCGACGTCTAGTTCATAGTGGCGGCCCCGTTGTTGCCGTAGTTCGCGTTCCGCCCCTCGATCGGTGTCACGTTAGACGAGTGTCGAGACAATACAGATTGCTATTATTCGTTCTAGGACCCACGCACAATCAGCCAATCGCCGCTTTCCTCTGTTTTTCTTTTTGCTGCCGCGATCCCTTATTTAATTTCCTACTCCTAGAGGCTGAAAAAGGTGAGCTACTTTTGCTGTTACTAGGTTTTTTTGTTTATTTATGCCTCTGTTATTCGCACCAGGACCCACACGCGCCCAGTGAAACACACTGTTTAGCTCGTCCGAACGCCCCACTCTCCTTCATTTTTCTTGTTTCATTCTCGTCCCGCCCCCTTTTTAATGTTTTTCGAAGCCTTTTTCCACTCTGGAAACACCGATGTACGCAGTTTCTTCACCTCAGTCGCACTAGTTTCGATCTTTTCTTAAATTTTTCATCACAATCTGGATTACCCAAAACTATCGTGAATGGTGCCTTTAAACGCGCTCCCTTCTAATGCGTTCTTGATGTGAGATCAGAGGTTTAAATTATGCAACGCAAAGACGACGGCTACAGCGACATTATTTGATCAATTGCGTACCGCGGTTACACCGAGCGGTTCTTCGAGGGAATCGTAAAGTATATGCTGTTTGAACTTTATTCAAACTCTAACGTGATTCTGGATCAAAACGCGGGCACACAGAGGTGAAGGGGCGTGCTGCACCATGTGCAGCACGCGGTAGGCAATGGGTTAAGTACAAATAAGCTTGTCTGTCTACAGTAGCGAAAAATGTAAGGTGTCAGTGGCGCCGTACTCCTCGGACGTCCTGAAACTAGCGTTTACACCAAGAAGTCTGGTGCTCACAACGTCTCTCATTTTTGCTACCCTCTGCCTCTCTGACTCCTCCTCTTTTTCCTGTGTAACCAGAAGAGGGTGGTCACCAATCTCATTCGGGCAAGCAGGGATCAATTCACACAAGAGTGGGACGTTTAGTGCCAGCCAATTAAGACTCCGTATCTTAACGTTGGTCCTTAGATTTTAGATTCATGGCAAACCTTCACGCTTTTTCATTATTATACACTTCCAGGTCGCCCAATCAATACTGAATCGGAAACAATGAACTATTTCCTCTTGCTGAGGCTGTTGTGGAAACAGTCGCTTATTCGCAGAACTAGTTTATTCACATGGACAACAAACACACAATAATTGAACCTCACTTTATGAGTGGGGTTTATATACTCTACATATTTATGTTGACAATAGATTCAAAGAGCGGCGAAAACACTCCCGCCCAAAAATGAACGCCTCTTCTTCTTTTTCCTTTTTTTTCTAATTCTTATAAATATGCTTAATCCTAGTCTTAATGGCACGAATTGATATTTTCTTCCAGACATTACCTTCCCTAATTTCGTGTTCGATAGGTAATGTCCCCTATATAATGTTGAGGAATGGAAATCCGAGGAACCAAAAGTGATCCATTCCAATAAGAATCGCTGTGAATCCGTGTTTTTTGTATACCGAGAAGCTGTGGACAATCTCATTTGGTAGAGACTGGAGAACGTAGGGCAAGGATAGAGATTTGTAAGGAAAGGAAGGGCTTGTACTTCCATAGGGTTCGAAGAGTTGTTTGGTAATAGGATACGGATATTGTACTGCTTTGACGATGCTGTGGCTCTCCTTATTTCCGAATGTGTGAAGTGTAATGTTCTTTTTCTTGATTTGGCTTAGTTCCATCTTCTTAGTAGCCTCCGTTGTAATATATGAATGTGTTGAACCGCTACCCGAGTTCCAAGTTTTTGCTGTATTGTGTTGTCATTCGTATTGACTAGCGTGTCTTCTGTACACATTAGCAGGACTTCTTCTTTTCCGCTGTCCGTTGTCGTCTGCCTCAAATGTTGTTGGATTGGTTGCGGTGTAACAGAGACTACATTTGTGATTCGATTCTCCTTCTTCTTCGTATCCTGCCTTCTTTTAGGGTCATTTACTGTCACATCCTTTGGGAAATTCACCGTATTAATTGAGGAGCGAACTTGCTCGAGTTTCCTACCGTCTGGGAATCGATTGCAGTTCACAGCTTTTGTTCCGCTCGGCTCATTATTGGTTGGATCTTTTTAAAAGGCAGAATTGCTGGCGAAGTTATTGGCACTTCTTTCTGATAAGGTTTTGTTTTGCAGTGGAGAGGGATGATGATTTAGTTACAGATGCTGCAGGGCGGTCGGTTGCACCATTCTGTTCTGTGATTCGGTTGTAGACTTTTGAAACAAATCACTCTCATGAGTAGGTCATGTCTTCGTCTGAGGAGTTTAAGTCGCGGCACTGGAATGTATTATAATAAGTCCTGAAGCAGAAGGGGCAAGACGTTCGGTGTATATTTGTGGGAGACGTGGGCTTTTTGATCCATTGCGTATCTCCTGCTGTTGAAAATCGGAAGTTGGAGTTGTTCGGGCAGTAGGAGTTGATGGGACTGCCGACCTGTCGTAATGTAACTTTTTTCGTAACATGTCCGAGAGTAGTGTCTGCCAGCAAGGCGGAGCTTTTTAGGTAAATCTCGCGATGTCGTCTCCCTTCCTGGTTGCACTGTGGGAGGTTGGCAAGTTCGGTGTAAATCAGGTGGCGCA
This sequence comes from Haemonchus contortus, assembly GCA_000469685.2. Classification (NCBI taxonomy): domain Eukaryota; kingdom Metazoa; phylum Nematoda; class Chromadorea; order Rhabditida; family Trichostrongylidae; genus Haemonchus; species Haemonchus contortus. Next base: position 12,658,325 of record LS997567.1, on the reverse strand, counting down.
CGGCAGAGGGCTTGTTGTACATTTGATGTGGAATATCCACTGTAACTTTCGTCGGTAACGGGGATACCTTCGATAGACTGAAGCTTGTCCTTGCAAACAACTTTTAAGCAATTAAAGCATCGTTCTGTTCGAAAGGTCTATCTTCGAATGGACGAGAGCTTGGTACCGCAAACAAAACGTGGTGAAATCTGGGAGATTCCCAGAAAAAGCAGGGCAGCGTTGAAATAGATCATCTATAAGGCTCCTCGTATCCTTTCTTGTGAGCTAGCGGAATCGTGAATGTTATTACGGTCGTAATACTCACGTCTTTAAAAGCATGATTCTGTGTTCTGGACTGAAGAATATCATCTTGGATCTGTAGCTTCATACTGCATCTGCTTTTCGGGTGCCTCGGTCGCCGTGTTCTGGAGAAGCAGTCGCTGATTCACAGGATTCGTTTTCACGCGTGGAGAACACCCAATAATTGAACCTCACTATGAGTGGGGTCTATATACTCTACATGTTTGTGTTGTCAGTAGATTCATTGAGCGGCGAAAACAGAGGCGATGCATCGTCGCAGGCATTCACTGCATTCGGTATCGATACGTCCAATATTACAGTGGCATGCCTTTCTTTTCAAAAGTTTTCGAGATTTCTCTGATACTTTTCCCACCCCTCCCTTTTCCGGGGTCATATTTTTCATTGTTGCGTCCGGGCCCTAAGACTTTTGAGATCCGTAGTCACTTCACTGACGGATCCAGTTCCTTGATTCACTCATTATTTGAAGTTATTTCGACCAGCCTACGGATCTCCTTCACTGTAAGTGCTCTCTCACTGAAGGATCCCCAGCCGGTTAGCGACGAGGCTACGTAGGGCGTTCCCAGGTGGCGGATAAGGGAATTAATCGCCGACCAAACAAAAGTCACCATACTTGCCCAAAGACGCAAGCGAATTCAGGGTATGGACCCCTTGCTTCTGCTGTGCTGGGTCGATATACCCTTTGTTTCTCGCAGGCGTATCCACGCATACATGTATGGAGAGTCTGTGAGTGCAGTTGGTATCCTGCCCATCGACTCAGCCAAAAGCTTGCATTCGACTGATCGGGAAGTATCTGGGAGGCAATTCGGGTACGTTTCCGAAGACAAAGCTCCTCATCCACTTCAACTTCGAAATAGCCTAGCAAGCCCCCAGAGCCAGCCTAGCCCCCACGTCAGAGCCTGGCAAGCTGCACCTTGCGATCTACTCGCCAAAAACGGTAATAGAAATGGGCCTCTTTCCCCTGAGCCCGAGGAAGCCCCCCCAATACGGCAGCTTTGGGTAGGACCACTCGGGAGAGGCTGCTGAAATCTCAGGGCCAAAATAGGCTGCCCAAAAGGAGGACTAAGATGGTGATCTGTACCCTCATCGCACCGATGCTTGCATCGGAAGTGTGTTCAGAAGATGATGCAAGCTAGGAAGATCAAGTACGACGTCATGGTCAACGTCAACGACATCATGGTACTGACCGAGACGAGAAGGCATCGAGCGCTGCACGCTGTATTTGATACTGGAGAAGAACTGTTCCTTGGTACAGCGACAACAGAGGCGTCGGCGATGTAGGTGTCCTCGTCAACACGCACTTGGCCATGAACATCGATTCGTACGAAAGCTTGACAACCCGAATCGGACGTTTGCGATTGAGAAGATGTGGCTCAACCCCAGCTCTAACAGTCTTCGTTGTTCACGCTACAACATCAAGCTACGAAGAAGAAGGGCTGGAGGCGTTTATTATCTGATTATCTGGAGAGGCTCACCAGTGAAGACCACACTTTCTTCAAGGTCATCGTCTGTGATCTCAACGGATCCGATGTGCTGTTACGCCAATGGGGCCACGTTCAGAACAGGAGGCTATTTATTATACTGCAACTAATTTAATTCAATAGTAATAGTAGGGAGTGAAGTGAAAGTTGTTCTGCAGTTCGACAATTGTCTTGCTTTTTTCGTGCCTATTTTGTCCCCGGTCGCTGATATGGGAATGGATATTGCTATAATAGTGCTATGGAGAAGGAGGAGATGAGAAAGTATTGTGCGCTTTGACTATAATATGAACGATGATGAAGTGTATGAATTGAAGCGCCAGAGGTACACTTCTGCTGTGTGGAGCTGAAGAAGAAGAGAAGATAGTTATAGTATTTGCAACCCGACAGGGTTCCTACTATCGTGCTATCCATGGAGGTCACAGGTTCATTCTAGGAATACATCTCAAGAATTAATTCTGCGGTGAACCGTGCCTCTGAGCAAATTCATTGTTTATCGAAATGCGGAATGCATATTAAAGCGCTACGTAGCACTTGGCTTTCCATCTTTGCGTGTACTTTATAGATAATTCCAGGAAACAACAGTTTGGGCAAACTTACACTAAATCTGTCTAAGGTAATATAAAAAGTCCTTCTAGTAAAGGCAAGTGGTGGATGATTGAGTAAAGTGCAAAGTATAACGTATCGCCCCTGCGAGTAGGGATCTACAGGAGATGGCTCCGTGTATAGATCCTACAAATGCATCCGCACACTGCTTTCAAGTGCTTTTTGCCACTCTTTTCTGCTCTTTCGAAGCGGAGGTTGGAAATGCGCCCGTACAAACTTCTGCTTTTCCTGATCGATTGACGTCTTACCGATAGTCACAGATCGATTCTGCATCTTCCTATTTTTAAGCACACCACTTCATTTATCTGCTTGTGGTACAGGCCATCACTCTCAAATTGTGGACATTTCCTGTTTTCAAGCAGGTTATACATGATCTGTAAATTTATGGTTCAGCAGGGATCACGCCGAATCTTTTGAGAGAATACCGGCAGTACTATGACACCTTTAGACGACTTCTGGCTTCTTCATGAAGCAGGTTTGATTTCTTGTGCAGGTCACCACCCGGTCACTACACATACCTGTACGCCGCATCTCAATCATAAAATCGAGATACCGGCAGGCTGCAACAGTGAACATGCGTCCGTGTGTCGAGAGCTATTCGAGTGGAAGAATGGCTCTAGTGCGAGCAACATCGTTCGCGAAAAGACTGATACGTTGCACGGAATTTGATGGAATGAAGTTCGTATTGATAAAAAGCAATGCGCAGGCATGTCGTAAAACCGCACATCAAGCTTGGACAATGAAATGCGCAAATACTGGTGATGGAGACTGCATAGGTTTCTCTATGCCAATAAAAAGGTGCAAAAAATCCGCGGCATTTTCAAAGTATTAAATCCGTCAGCCTACTATAGGACAAGAACTCTTGCTTCGTTCAAGCGCGCACCCTGTAAATGCGTTCTTGTTGTGAGATCAAGGGTAAAAAATATACAACACGAAGAGGGCGGCTACAACGACATTGCTTTAGTACAGACCAGCTCGTCTGTCTACAGCAAGAAAGCGAAAATTGCATGGTATAGTGGCGGCATACTCGTCGGACATCCAGAAGCAAGCAGCTACCCTCTTTCACTCTGATTCCACTTTTCCCTCTGGTTCGATCCAGGAGTGAGTGGTCATCCATCTCACTCGGGCAAGCAGGGATCGCATAAAGGAGGGATCGCGCCATTTATGGTATATGACATTAGAGGGTGCACTGCTGTCTATTAGTCACCATATCTCATTCCAAAACTGAGTGTCGCAACGACCAGTTTCGTGATGTTGAGGAAGAAGGTCCCGATAATTTTGTCGATCGCACATCGTTCGGTCGATGTTTACTTGGTTTCAGCGGAGACGACAAATACCGACCTGCCGAAGTATTGATTAATAAACAATGTATAGTCCTGCTTTAGGACGTTCGGGATCAATATGATTTCACTGTTGACAGACTCAGCATGCTATCGCAGATGAGATCATAATTTTATCAAAACTTTTTAGACACACTAAAAACAAAACTTCCGCATTGCGAATCCTAATGCTGAAATCTCCATGCCAATTCAAATCACATTATATATATATATGTATATATATAATATATATATATATATATAATACATATCACATTTGTAGTCCCATCCTAGCTGTTCCCATTTTCGGTTGACTGAAAACAGACGAGGGCATTTTGATCACCAAACGCACCTTCATTAACCTCAAACCAATCTCATAGCGCCTTACACTTGTATGCTTGAACAACGGCCTAGTAATGTCTGAGTAACCCACCACAAACTCGCAATAATATCAAAACATAACATGCATTATTCTGCAGGTCATGAGCTTCAGATACTTCACAATTTTCTCTGTTTCGATTGCGTCTCTCATATCGTCTCCTGCAATGTCTTGTCCAAGATACGCCATTTTTTCTCTCGTTGGTACGTATTTTTTCGTCTTCTGCTTTGAGGTTGCCTCTGGTAGAAAGGGCAAGTAACAACGCGCAATAACTCGATGCACCGCTGTTTACTCGAAGGCACAGTTCAGGATAAAAATGACTCTCGAGATATCCCGTTAGAATGAATTTGTGGGACCCCCAGATGCCATACACGATGCTGTCATACCTGAAAACGGCCTAGGTAAGGCTTTAAAAAGGCTCAAATATTGTACCGTGTGAATCCTCGGACGAGTTTCACCGGCATTGTGGAGGCTGCATCACTCGCAAGGAAGCCAATATAGGCAGATCAAACAACTTGTCATGACCAATAGCGACAATGAAAAACACGATCTGATCTGATCTGTACAGTCTTGCTTGATGTAGTCAACTCTTTGTGCAATTGCAATAACTGAAATCTCGTCCGAATACCCCTTCCATGTTGTTTCCGTCATAGTAATCTCGTCCAACCCCTATTATCCCTACTTTCAAGGAGCCTTATTTTTCTCTGAATCGGCGAATTCCCTCGCATTCTTCACTACCGATGATTTATTCCCAATCTGTACTTCCGCTTTTCGAATTAAAATAGACACCGCAAAATTATCGTGGACTGTGTCTTTAAGGTGTTTACCAGAATATCTTCCTGTTAAACGGAGAATTGCGATCTAGGACTTGCCCATCAATCCATGGATCCGCGCAGGCGACGCACTCAAGTCAAAGGAGGAGCATTAATCTGAAACAGCTAATGTCTAAGGAGCGATCTTTTTCTTCGCATGACCGTCCAACACTCTCCCCCATTATGCGGCACCATGTCTACGACAGCAAATCATTTCTCCCCTGCAAACTCTACAAAAGAACATCTCCGCTAAGAATCGCATAAGTGTTCTGTCTTGTGCTTGTTTAGCTCCATGCTATCGACGCATAACCTCGGCGTTTCGTCATACTTTTTGTCTGAGACCGAGACCATCTGCGACACATGGAGGACGTCGATCTCCATTATATCCCGCTCACTCTTCTTCAGTTCTGCCCGAAAGTTCGACATTCCCTCGCAAGGATCTTGATTTGTCTTCTGTCGGAGGTGAACAGTGTTTCCAGCGTCTACCATATGACTCACCGAACTGACGCGAGTCAGTATTTGATTGCCAAAACTAGAATCATCGTTGCACCCTCCAAAGTACTCCACATTTCACTTTTTTTGGGTCTCTTTCTCTGTTACTATTCTAATGTGCAGTTTTTTCATAGGTTGATGACGGCCTTTCTGACCCCACCATAATCGTTGATACTCATGTCACGGTTATTCAAAATGCACGATATCATTGTACCCCTAATCAGTAACCTACTAGTCTACCTGAGTCATGCGCTCTTACAAGGGATTCACTTACGGCACTTAGCTGCTGAAGCCACTTTTGCTTTTACGGCACATGTCCAAAAAAGTATTCATTCAAAACTAGAATCAAACACAGAATACGGGAATATTGGTGCTCTCGCACCTAATCAAGCTCTCCTCGCACCTAGGCCTGAGGTAACCTCTATTAGGGGCGAAGACTCCGCGGTAATTATGCCGCCCGCACTCGCTATTAATCGAGTAAAGGCCCAGTTCACGATAATTTTGAGGTAACCGGTTTTATTTGAAAAGCGGGAGTATAGAATGGAAATAGTCCCTCGCTAGTGAAGAAAGCGAGAGACTTCGCCGATTCCAAGAAAAGTGAGGCCTCAAAAGTAGGGGAAATAGAGGTAGGACGAGATCGCCATGACGGAATTAACATGGAATGGGTATTCGAACGAGATTCCAGTTATTGCAATTGCGCAAAGCCAGTACATCAAGCCAAAACTGTAGAACTGTCTTTCACTGTCGCTATGGGTGATGGCAAGTTGTTTGAATTTCCTCCATGGGTTCCCTCGTGAACGGTGCAGCCTCTTTAAAGGCACCGTTCGCGATGGTTCAACGGGCGGGTGTGTCGATGACATGTCCGCCTCTCATTCGATGTCACGTCAGGCAGTCTGACGTGGCGTCGAATGAGAGGCGGACACGTCATCGACACACCCGCCCATTGAACCATCGCGAACGGTGCCTTTAATGCCGGTGAAACTCGTCCGAGGATACACACGGGCCAATTGTTGGGCCGTCATAGCTCACTAACCAGGCCGTTTTCCTACCTAATTGTGCCAGATATGGTATACGCGGGGGCCGCAAATTCATCCTGTGGGAGAATCTCAGAAACCATTCTTATCGTAAACTGTGCCTTTAAAGCTTGCCAGCGAAAGAGGATAATGACAATTTGAAAAAGTGGAGTTTTTATTTGAAAAATGATTTTTTTTCTAATGGAAAAGTTCCAACATCCAATCCAACGGTTCTAAGAGTTTCATTTCCATGCATAACAAGTGAATTCACTATATTTCTGTTCGGAATTCCTGCGGAATGGGAGAAATCGGTTGAGTTCGCTTTCTTGGGATTCATGCTCATTTACTATATCAAACAACCTTCACAGAAGCGATTTATTTCTCTATAGTTGTTTGATATTGGAACCGCTCCTAATTGAGAGGTCACTGAACCCCCTACGACTCACCATACAGGCCATTTCACAGTTTTCACGTCATATAGCAAGACTTGAAGCCAAATTCAACACCTTGAGAGGAGGTCATCGAGGAATATTTAAACGGGTGGGTGAGTGCTTTAAATATTACTGCTTACTTTATAGGGCTTTACCATGTGTTATAGAGACGCACCGTACTGTTTCGATGAACTCACAGCGTACTCCGCTCCAAATCACTTAGGAGAGCGCGGCCCATGTAGTCGATTTCCTCCACTGTCCGAGCTTTTCACTCTTGCACCGGAAGCCACAGCACTACAAAATGATTTGTTAGGAGGCTCTCTCTCTACACAGTCTCTCCCAATGCAGCTGGATCCTGTATCACACCCCTTTTCGCCCTACATGTTTCCTGCATCCACACAGGTTCGATGAATTACAACAGCAAGGAGCAAGCCGCCAGCAATTACAAGAGTTTTGTATAAAAATGTCCAGATCCGTAACAAACTAAACTATCTGGGTTTTTTACTTCGTTTTTTTTTCGAATAAAGACCCAATTTTTTTGTCATTATCCTCTTTAGTCGACAAGTTTTAACTCGATTAGTAGCGAGTGCGGGCAGCATAATTACCGCGGAGTCTTCGCACATAATTAAGATGACTTCGCGCCTAGGTGTGAGGCAAGCTTGATTGAGTGCGATCGCACCAATACTCGCACACATTCAAACACATAGCAACCAGCGTTTCCCTTCATAGCTCGCCATTTGAGTTTACCGGCTGCGTGAGCTTTTCCACAATTCTCAGCTTTACCTGTGTGAAGCATCCTTTGAGCTGCCTCTACGCTTTCACTGCCAATCATTCTTTCTGGGTAATTCTTTTGACCACTGGATGAGTTCTTTGCATGACCTTGCGTGCTGTGCTCTCTCTCCACCGCCCCTTAAAACTTCATTCGTTTTCCTGAGGTCTCCAGTGCTTTCTTGCCTTGATCAACTGGGTACTATACCGACGGCCTTCATTTTCAATCTGAGGCAAAGCCTTTCAATCTGAGGCAAAGCCCTCAGCGACAGAATTAGAACTCTATCACTGGTACAAAGCCCTCAGCGGAAGAATTAGAACTCTGTCACTGGTATCCATTGAAGCAGTCTGAACACTCAAAAATCGCGACACTAGTCATTGACATCTTCTAATTGGCGGCCCTGCTTGGAGCTGAAGTTGTTTTCTTGGGCTCTTGTAAACTACATTCTCATTCAATACCACGTCGGGTGCTTTACCTTTGAGCTGTTGTTCCTTCTGACATCTTCTTTTGATATGTATCTTACCAACCAGTTGAAACGCCGCAGTGGGCTTTCCGCATGCACTTCTTGTTGCAGCCACAGCTCTATCTTTCCACCTTTTCTTCTTTCTCCTTTCATCTAGTGGCTGTATCAACAATCACCAAATTTTGATCAAGCTGCATAGAAGAAGTATCCGCAATCAGCATCTGAGGTGGCCTGATTGAATGACTAGGCGAAACTATACACTAGCTCAAAATCGTAATGAATTATGAAGTTAAAAGAATATTCGATTATCTCATATAAAACGAGGCTAGCGCAGAGCAAGGGTAGTCCAACAGCCTTCGAAGCGTGTTCTCGATACCCTTCCTGTCTCACCAGTACGCATATGCTCACACTATGTACACCGAATTGGGTGCAGACTGGAACAACGTCAAGGCGACCTTTGCCGGAGAATTTTGTTGACCTTTCAACATGCCTGTGTCAAGAATTTCAAGCTTGGTATGGATGCACGGCCGTTGTAATGGAACTGTTTATTCCACTCTGTAGACTGCAAAATTACAACGTACTGCATCCCTTAGGTTTCAATGGTGTCTCATTTCTTCTTTGCGGCTCGCTCAATCGGTTAGAATCGCAGAACAGCAGCAGAATTTGTTTTGGCTGGAACCTAATCTGTTCGAGTTGACGGCAACTGTCATCGATCAGGTGCTGCGGACAAAATTCATATCTTTGAAAGTAACAAGCAGCATTGCATCATTTGTTCAAAGGGAGAAACTCGATCCAAACCTATCTTATATCTTCCTGTTTTGTTGTAAGCTCGTAGACACAGATGATCCTGAGCCAACAATCGTACAGAAAATATCTGTGCTGTTAATGCTGCATAGATTTTTTGGTCGCCGTTTCCCACTCGAGAGGTAGTTGTTAAACGACTTGGGTCGCGATCAGCGAAGCTCTAGAAAGCCTCACAGCAAGACCTAAATCAGTTACTAGAACATCTGTTAGACCCCGCAGGATCACAAGTAGATGAAATCAAAAGCTACATAGTACACTTAGATGAAGTAGGGCTTCTAGGGTGGGCTCGCAGCTATTTGAAAGGCACGGCTCACGATAATTTTTGGTAATACAGATTATGACGAAAAATAGAAGATGAAATGAAAATCAGTGCGACGAAGGCGAAGAAACTGCGTGAATCGGGGTTTCCAAAATGAATACTTCGAAAAATCGTTAAAAAGGGGCTGGAATAGAAAGAGACCAGAAAAAAGAAGGAGAATGGTGCGCTTGGAGGAGCTATACAATGTGCGTCATTGTGTATGCGTGGTCCTAGTGCGGATAGCTGACTACCGTATGCGAAAATTTATTCACTCATAAGCATAAGTTAACAAAAAAATCCTAGTAACAGCCGAAGTAGCCCACCTTTTTCAGCCTTTTGAGTTAGAAAATCAGAGTAAGGATCGCAGCCAAAAGAATAACAGAGAATAAAAGAATGGGAGAACGCATTCAGCTGATCGCCTCATCACTCGGCGATCAGCTGACAGTGTGGGGGACCAAGAACGAATATTGCAATCTGCATCGCCTCGACACTCGTCTGAAGTGACATCGAGAGAGGGGCGGGAGGTACGGGCGATCCGGTCACAGGGCTACCACCAAGCCCTAGCTGTTGAGTTTGGGACTTGACAACGTCCTTCCTATAACCTTTGAGGACAACTGGGCATTCCTTGGGGAAGAACTAGGAAACATTGTTATCGTGAACTGTCCCTTTAACTGAAATTCTTTGATACCAGCACAAGAAAATGACTGCTGATGCTGAACGGGTAGCAGCTATGGCACAGTAGCAGCTCTTCATTTTTATTTTTTATTTTAAGGACTCACACAAACAATCCTTACTATATATAAAGCGCTAGCGTCTGTCTGTCTGTTTGTTTCTGCGGAAATTCGATATAACCTGAAGAAGCACCTGGAGAAGTCGGGCCAAGTTTAGAATGGGCTGAGCGTAGGGTAAGTGCAACAGAGCACATGTGAGCCTAGCAGAGCTCCGCCCAAGGGGCAGGGCATGCGCCGGAATTGGGCGGGGTCATGGACGAATTCGTCTTATTCGGTCTCATAACAGTCCAGACGCCGGGAAAAATTGCGTAAAGGTGGGGATGGGTAAACAATTTAAATAAGGGAGACTTATCGGCGGTGGGCGGAGCGTTATCGCAGTGGGCGGTACTTTCCACAGCTTCATAACTCGATTCAACGAAGGCGTCGAGGCCAGAAAAAAAAATAAAAAGAGTGAGCAAGGCCTATGAGTGCTGGGCATGCGTAAGTTTAGCGAAGCCCCGCCCACGATGGACGGGGCAAGCGTTGAGATCAAAGCTAATTTTCAAAAATGAGTGTAACTTCGTTCGGAAGAGTTCTAGAATGCGGGGAAAAGTGGTTAGAGGTAATTGAATAAACGTGGCCAAATCCCCAAAGTGTACGGGGTTAGCGCTTAAGTGGACGGGGCTCAGATCAAAATTCATAACTCTATTTAGAAGCGTTTTGGGATGGGGGAAAAGTGGTAAGGTGTAAAAGAACAAATGTGGTCAAGTCCCAGAAGTGGGCGGAGTTGGCACAAAAGTGGGCGGAGCTTAGATCAAAAATTTATAACTATTTTCAGAAACGTTCTGGGATGCGGCAAAAAGGTGTTAAGGTGTAGGACAAGTGTGGTCAAGTCCCAGAAGTGGTGGTGGTTGGCACCAAAGTAGGCGGGGCTTAGATCGAAATTCCATAACTCTGTTCAGATACGTTCTAGACTGCGGGAAAAAGTGGTTAGAGGTAATAGAACAAATGTGGTCAAATCCTCGAAGTGGGCGGGGTTGGCACCAAAGTGGGCGGTTCTTAGATCAAAAACTAATAACTCTATTCAGAAACGTTCTGGGATGCGGCGAAAAGGTGTTAAGGCCTCGAAAGGGGCGAGGTTGGCACCAAGAAGGGCGGGGCTCAGATCGAAATTTCATAACTCTGTTCAGATACGTTCTAGACTGCGGGAAAAAGTGGTTAGAGGTAAAAGAACAAATGTGGTCAAATCCTCGAAGTGGGCGGAGTTGGCACCAAAGTGGGCGGTTCTCAGATCAAAAACTAATAACTCTATTCAGAAACGTTCTAGAAAGCGGGAAAAGCGTGGTTAGAGGTAATAGAACAAATGTGGTCAAATCCTCGAAGTGGGCGGGGTTGGCACCAAAGTGGGTGGTTCTTAGATCAAAAACTAATAACTCTATTCAGGAACGTTCTGGGATGCGGCGAAAAGGTGTTAGGGCCTCGAAAGGGGCGAGGTTGGCACCAAAAAGGACGGGGCTCAGATCAAAATTTCATAACTCTGTTCAGATACGTTCTAGACTGCGGGAAAAAGTGGTTAGAGGTAATAGAACAAATGTGGTCAAATCCTCGAAGTGGGCGGGGTTGGCACCAAAGTGGGCGCTTCTTTGATCAAAAACTTATAACTTTATTCAGAGACGTTCTAGAAAGCGGGAAAAGCGTGGTTAGAGGTAATAGAACAAATGTGGTCAAATCCTCGAAGTGGGCGGGGTTGGCACCAAAGTGGGTGGTTCTTAGATCAAAAACTTATAGCTCTATTCAGGAACGTTCTGGGATGCGGCGAAAAGGTGTTAAGGCCTCGAAAGAGGCGAGGTTGGCACCAAAAAGGGCGGGGCTCAGATCGAAATTTCATAACTCTGTTCAGATACGTTCTAGACTGCGGGAAAAAGTGGTTAGAGGTAATAGAACAAATGTGGTCAAATCCTCGAAGTGGGCGGGGTTGGCACCAAAAAGGGTGGTTCTTAGATCAAAAACTTATAGCTCTATTGAGAAGCGTTCTAGAAAGCGGGAAAAGCGTGGTTAGAGGTAATGGAACAAATGTGGTCGAATCCTAGAAATGGGCGGGGTTGGCACCAAAGTGGGCGGAGCTCAGATCAAGAGCTTATAGCTCTATTCAGGAACGTTCTGGGATGCGGCAAAAAGGTGTTAAGGTGGACAAGAACAAATGTGGTCGAATCCTAGAAATGGGCGAGGTTGACACTAAAGTGGGCGGAGCCTAGATCAAAAATGTATAACTCTATTAAGTAACGTTGCGGGACGCGGGAAGAATGTGGTAAGATGTAGTAGAACAGATGTGGTCAGGTCCCTCAAGTGGGCGGGTTGGCGCTGAAGTGGGCGCGGCTTACATCATGGTTATTAAGTCTCTTAAGACGCGTTCTAGAGCGCAAGAGGTGTGTGGAGGTAGTAAAAGTAATGTGACGAAGTCTAAGTGGGTGGAATTTGCAAAAAGGGGCGGCGTGGCTGAGATCAAGAATTTATGCATGTGCCCTGCACACTAACCCTTACCACACAGGTGTACAACTAGGAGATACCACTGAACTCTTTCAAAAATTAGGCTAAAAATTTTCTAAAATTTAGTATCCATGTTTCTACACACAGTAGTCCCTTCTACACGAGAGCAAATGCACTATATTAACTTCGGAACTAATGAAATAAATTCTATAATAGTGTTCATGGCCACACACAGCCTAAACTACACAGAGTTTCATCGACTACATGGGCTCTAGAGGTATTGGATGGATACATCGAAGTGCTCTTCATACAGCCCACACACAGCCCCATTTCACAGGGATACTCTTCATGACCACACACAGCCCAAACCGAAATATTTGTTAATCAAGATCAGAAAAGGTTAAAGTTGTTGTTTGATTAATCCCCGTCGCCCTTGCTGAAGAATATTGTGTATACAGAAGTGTTGCTTTGATAAATTACATGATTCAAAATAAAGTGTTATGTATGCCATGCTAATACTCCAGCCGAGCTGGACGAGCTTTTCTATTACGCATCAAGCACCCTCGAACTGCTTGCCAGTCAGTCCGAAGTTTCGTGATCTAGCGAAAAAATTTCATGCTTCCCATGAGACAAAACAAGTGATGGCGGCTACAGATGTGTCAGGGAAGAGACTCAGATGATAAAGGTCTATAATAAAAATCAGAAGCTTATGTGGCTCCGTCCCTCATGGCTGGAGCCCCGAGCGCACGCGATAGCGTGCGTAGCCACCTGGTCATATACAGGGTGCGCCATAAATATGGTAACAAAAATATTGGCCTCTAGAAACCGTAGTTCATATTGATGCATGACCAACTTTTGTGAATTATTTACTGTGCATCACATCTACAAAACGAATTCACTGTTATCTTATATAACCATTTCCTGTACTAATTATAGCTCGAAAGCGCTCCGGCTACTCAGCGACGGCGGCACGCAGAGTTACTTGAGAAACTCCAGCCCGAGCTTTTTTTCATAATTACTTAGCAGCAGCAGCAGTAGTGCTTTTTGAAGCCCAGGCTTTCCTTTCCACTATGGACTATATGCAGCGATCCATCACAATGAGGGGTGGGAAATTCGTGGAAGGATTGGAAGGTAGGATATGGCCGCGAGCATTTCTTCAGCACCAGTCTCGAACTTTTCCCATTCGTGAGCAAGTGCGCCATAGTTTTCAAATCGGATCCATAAGAAAATTTCTGACCCTTAGCTGTCTCCTTTCAGAAAACCCCTTGATAATGAAGTTCGGAATGAATTTTGTACTTTTCTCGATCAAAATTGGCGATATCGCTCTGATGGTAGAGATTCCTGCAAAAACTACCATCAAAGAGGGAAAATGGCTATGATAGTTGATCTGACTCCTCTCACCTTCTTCAGCACTCATAGAGTGAGACATACGTATACTTTGGGTTCTCAACATTTCTTCCGCGTTGAACACGTTTAGTCAGAAAAAAGTCTGCCGAAGCGCGTGCCGCGCGCAAGCGGTGCACGGCATTTCTTTTTTCTCTCCAACTTCTTCTCGTCGAGAAGCATACAAGGCTTTCGAATCCAATTTCTGTACGATTGTATTTACTCAAGGTGGTCTCTTTCCATCTGACCAGAACATACAAGCAAATCAGCAGACATTTTTCTCGTGTTTCCGCAGGTTCTGCATCATACTCCTTTCCAAGAAATTTTATTCGAAAAAAGGGTCGTATAGGAGACAAAACGATCATTTCAAGGTTTGTTATTGACCTGTCTACGCTACGCGATTCAAGAGGCTGTCATGTGGGAAATGTTGGAACGAGGAACGATTCCGGGAAAGGATCCACAAAGTGCGCGCAAAACCGGAACGGTTGGGGATGTCTGCGAGGCTCCACCGTTTTTCGAAATTTGATGAGTTGAGAGTACCAAGGTAGATATGTGGGCTAAGGTACATCATGAACATAAGGGGAGGTGCAGCTTTGGAGAAACTCTCCAAACAAGGGAATTACGGATGTTCGAAAAGTTGTTACCATATTTATGGCGCACCCTGTATATGAGGGAAGTGATGGTATCCTCTCCTTCATGTTTTCTTGGCAGCCTTACCATTTCAGAATTGAATGATTGTCTCGTTTGAGTATACTAATACGAGGCTCCTACAAAAACGTATCGTTTCATGCTCACCATGAGCAACTTCGGCTTCAACGACTCATCGAGAACAGAAGAAAGCCTACTGGTTAGGGACCTCTGGGATATTTTTAACGGAGCAGTTACAGGACAAATCTATCGAAATGAATTCACTGCTGAAAAAACCGACAGCTTTCGAAAAGAAGGATTCATTGTAGCGCACGAAATAGGTGTCTGATGATGTTTCGATTCCATTCAGTAGACCGACACCTCTACGTAAAACAGAGCAGAAAAAGAGCAGCGACCTCGTGCGAGCCCATATTGTCCTCCAACTGAATTCAGTCTAGTTGTCTTGAATGACTATGCTGCGAAATAAACCACCTCCAGCTGTTTCTGCAGAAGTGTTTGTGATAACGTTTAGCAAAGATTAGGACAGGAGTTGCCAGTTTCTTCATTGAAACTTATAATATTATGCATCAGCTTACTTCATTGGCAAAAGGCGAAAGAACTTCTGCTTAATAGACGTATCGAGCCTTTCTACGTTGAAACTTAGAGAGAGACCCTACGGTGCAACGCAAAGTTGTTCAAAATGCAGTTAGCGCAATTACCTGTACGAGAAAGAATAGCAGCGGAATTTTCGTCGACAGTTCGATTTTTGTATCAAGAGCGGCACAAGAGATGCTCCGTGAAACTTGTATAGTCTAAAAGATGAACGATGAACGATAAATTCGTTAATCTATCCCGTCTGAAGGATGCGCCTACGCATTCGACTTCCATTCAGAATCATAGTGGCGTATTTAATGCGTATGTGGCCTATACAATGACTTGCGGTGGGCAACCGGTGTACAAGTCGGTGTTTTTTGTTATTATCCTCCCAGACGAATCTGGTACCAATTAATCGGTACCACTTGGAGGATGGAAGGCTTGGCTGACTAATTGAAGATATCGGTCCGGAATTCGAACCCGTAACCATGCGTGTGCGAAGTGCGCCACATTCCACTACATAAGGTTCGCCCAACTTGCATAGAACCATACATGATTAGCTTCATCAAGAGATTGCAGAGAGAAAATGTGCGTGATTGACCACTTCAATTATGGACTAAACCATATCGATTGTGAGATACCCGAAGTTTGATTTTGAAATGTCATCAAGTCATCCATACTGTTCAAAATTCTGTTCGTTAGCCAATTTTTCAACGGATGATTGGCGTGATAACCCATAGGAGTTTCTGTTGTTGAATAGGACGAACGTAGAAGCAGAATTCATTCCTTATCCGGCTTCGGCTGACTGTTATATCGCCAAGAGGTTCGTCGAGATCACTTCATGGCTGCGCCACCTTCCAACCTTTGTCGAATAGGGCATAATGTTATGTATATGATGACGACTTTATAGAAGTACTTCTATTGAGGAGAGTGAGGAGTTAATTTCTATCAGATCCCGAGTTTCATATGCAACTTGTATCGAGAGAAAAGAAGCCGCTAAAAAAATCCGCAATAATTATGCATCAACCTATTATTTCACCCATGGTAGAAGCGTATATGCGTTTCTCGAAGCTGAGCTTTTTCTTGTGTTTATTGCGAGGATTACATTTTCATAATAGCGATTGTTTTCTCAATAGGGCCTGTGAAGAGAGTCGCTTCTCTTACATTCAAATACTCAGGTGCAGCTAGGATTCTGTAGTTAGCCTGCTATGTTAGCAGAAACGATCAGCCCATGATGGATACAAAATGTGCGGAAAAGCCAACAAACCTGTGCAGGGTCATGACTGCAAAGCGTTCTGCCAAGCCGTAAGGGTGAAAATAGAATTAGGGACATGTTTAAATGAATGCGCTAAGCTGAAAAGCTTAGTAGTGATGGAAAAGGCTTTTCGGTTCAGCTCACCGTTTCTGTAGGAGAGCAGATATCGTAGGTTGCCTGAAAGGGGACGGTAGGGAAGGTGAAAACTTTAAAGCGGTAGCGACATTTGCGTCTCGAACAATTAAAATGCCGATATTTTCAAAGCGTTGTCTAAGCATTTCAGGCCATGCTGTTAGGGAAACGAGTTCGTGAAAGAGATAATTGTGATTTGATGGTACTGATGAATTGAGGAAGTACCCACCGCTCACGTCAGGATAACTCTGAACACTACCGTCGAAGAAATGGTATGAAAATAAGGAAGTTTTTGAAATACTTTCTCAGTTGGGTTGGAAGAGAAAAGGAAGCTTGTATATTTTCGCTTTCGGAAATGGATAGTCTCACTCAAAGACTAATGGTGCCCTGCTTGAACGAACATCGTATCTGACAGCGGGATCTCTGACAGAACTCCTCAACTCTTTTCCTTTTCTGGGGGGTCCAGCATCACTCTCCGACATAATTTTTCTCCCAAAATGGCTCGCAGAAAATAGATTTTGCTACCTCACAGTCATCAGAGGTAATGGACATGGCGCTCGCCTACTGTTGAACAAATACATTCACGAAACTGTTCGATACAGCCATAAATTGTAAGAAGGAATGTCGAATTTCACGCAAGCCCTTCTCTCTGCTCTGTTTCACGCAAATGTGCGGGCCTACTTTGTGGAATATGGACCCCTCCTTGGTTGACCCATCTTGAGCCGGTAATAATTTTCCAGTAGTACATTCACCTGGACAACTTCTGTTCTGTGAATTCTTTTTTTGAATGCATGTTCTTTTAAACTGTTTACATTACGCGATTCCGGGATCCTATAGGAAATGGTTTCAGGAGGGCGGAAGTCCCAAGCAATCAGAAATAGCAAAGGTCAAAGCTACTTCTGAGGTTTACGAGAATTTATTCAGAATGAAGCCTCTGGAAGCATCACGGTTCCAGACATTACGGATAATGAAGTGCCAAAATGGTTGTAAGAAATGCCGAAAGCAGCAAGTCCTCTCAGACTATGGAACTACGAAACAGATTACACGTCAAGGCTAACACATGAAGATCACCTATCAGCAACTTCTTTGGTCCGAACAGTGGAATGCTTTTGGAATTGCTCCAAATCTAGTGTTACTGATACTGTACCTACTTTCAGCAAAAAAGGGACTCATAGGCATATTATTATTAGGTGTCGTTGAAGTGAGTATTTCTGCTGATGTGACTGTTGCCGGGTGTATGTCTTTTGGTGCGACCCTTCGAAGGGGCGATGTCATTGCGCTGTGCTTGAATTACAATCTAGGCATCAGCCAAACAACGCGATTCCTGAGCAGAGGGACTTTACCATGCTATCGAGACTTTCCTTTTACGGGTTACGTTCGGTTTTTTCGAAGCTCCTTCTCCCTTCTTTGCTGAAGGCGAAACTACTTCGACTGAGGGTGAAGATTCAAAAGTCATCAAATTTCCTACACAACTTTCTCACAGCGTGTAAATAAAAAATTGCAAAGATTGCAAAAACAGCGAGATAGGATTTCTCGAAATCATTTTTGTCTTGAGGATTTAAACACATCAAAGATTTAAGGGCACAGTTCACGGTAATTTTGGGTAACCCAGATTATGACGAAAAATGGAGGATAAGATGGAAAATAGAGGCGAAGGAACTGCGTGGATCGGTGTTTCCAAAGTGAAAGAATGCTTCGAAAAATCGTTCGAAAGGGGGCTGCACGAGAATGAGACCAGAAGAATGAAGAAGAGTGGGGCGTTTGGACGAGCTAATGTGTGTCACAGTGTGTCATTGCGTACGTGTGGGTCCTGGTGCAAATAACTGACTACGGTAAGCAAAAATTCATTCACTTATAAGCCTAAGCGAAGGAAAAACCCTAGTTACAGCAAAATTAACTAACCTCTTTCAGCCTCTTGGGGTAGGTGTCACCTGTATCACCTGTGGTCCCGTTGATCGTCGATTTCTTCAAGCGGGCGCTCGTAACGTCTCCATTCGTCCCTGTCACGAGCCAGCGTGGTCCAATGAATCGCTCCAGCGACACGAGGATAGACATTCCTTTCGTTCAGAGCTTTCGCGAAAAAGTCTGATCATCCTTGGCGTTGGCGTTGGCGGGGGCGGATCATCCTGGAGTGCGCTTGACGTCCCGAGGGATCCAGATAGTAACCGCCCTTGTCCAACAATCATCACTATATCGCATAACGTGTCCGCCGCACCTGATCTTCGATTTCTCGGAGAAGTAAACGGCATCCCTGATCTTCGTTCTTTGACGGAGCTCGGAACTCCGGATTCCCTTCTGCACTTGCATGTACAGGGAAATTCCGAGCATCGTCCTTTCCAAAGCGCGTTGAGCAACGCTGACAGCATGCTCATCCTTCTTTCGTAGAGTCCAAGTCTCTGAGGCATACGTCAAAGCAGGAAGAACAGCAGTGTCGAAAAGGTGAGCGCGGAGCCGACTGTTCTATGTCTTCTTCACTACTCCCTCGACATTCTTAAATGCTCCCCATGCGGCGCGTTTCCTTCTGCACAGCTCCGGAGCTAGGTCGTTCATCATGTTGACTTCCCGACCTAGATACACATAGCTAGAGCATTCGGAGATATTCTTTCCATTTAGCGTGAAGGGAGCATCAGGTACCGAACCGTTTTTCATTAACATCGTCTGCGTTAAGTTCAGTCTCAATCCGATCTTTCCACAAGCATTGTCAAACTTGGCCAGCATTCGTTCCGCCCGCTCGATGCTCGGAGTTATGAGCACGATGTCGTCTGCAAAGCGGGGGTGTGTAGATAGCGGCCGTCGACCTTCACTCCCAAGTCTTCCCATTCCAAATGACGCATGATATTCTCGAGAGCGGCACTGAAAAGTTTGGGCGATATAGTATCGCCCTGCCGGACACCTCTCTTGACGTTGGTAATGACTTCCTTGTAGAATGGTGAAATCTTGGTAGACAAGTTGTCGTAGAGCTCACGAAGCATCCTTTTATATTTAGTAAGAACACCCCGGTTGCCCAGGGCTTCGATTACCGCTTCTGTCTCGACAGTGTCAAAGGCTTTCTCCAAATCGATGAACGTAAGAGATAACGGCATTTTGTACTCTCGCCATACTTCAATGAGTCTTGTAAGAGTGTGGATATGATCGACTGTGCTGAACCCTCTCCGAAACCCTGCTTCCTCACATGGCTGTCCTTCATCTAATATTCTGCCAATCCTGTTCAGGATGACGCGAGTGAAAGGCTTATAGAATACAGGCAGCAGGCAAATTTGGCAATAATCGCCAATATCGTCTGGATCTCCGTTTTTGTACAGCAACACAGTCTTGCTGGTTTTTCACGATGTGGGTACTTTGCATTTTGACAGGTACTGCGTGAAGAGCCTAGCCAGAGTTCTGACGAAAACTGGTGGAAGACTCTTCAGATGTTCTGGTTTGATTCTATCGTGACCGGGCACCGTACAGTTCTTCATCGACGTGATGGCATGTCGGATTTGGGAAGGGAGAACCGAAGGAGCGATGGATTCGTCTTGCCTAAGATGGTGGGTAGGCAGGTAGACGTGGCTGTCGAAGAGATCCGAGTAGAAGTCGTAGATGACCTTCTCCATTGCCCTTCGAGATGCAGTAACTGTTCCGTCAGGACGACGAAGGGAGGTCATCTTGGTCTTGTAGTTGGCGAAGCTCCGTCGGGCTTTGCGAATGCTCTTTGCGGCCTCGATGGCTTCGTCCATAACTGCTGCTCTTCTCTCTTTCAGATCTTCCTTTATCGCTTCTCTGCATAGCTTCGCAAGTTCGGACGTTTGTAGGTGATTGCCTGTAGCTCGCGCGGTTCCACGTTGGCGTATCAGCTCGAGAGTCTTTGAAGAGAGTCGTCTCTTGGCTACTTGTGGACTCTCAGCTTTTCTAGCGCTATCTGAAGATGTTCGACGAGCCGGTTGTATGTCGATGTATGTATATCGATGTTGTCGATAACGGAATCTTCCCATTCACTCGCAATGGAAGCGAAGTGGTCCCAGTTGATAAAGTTCTCGGGGCTTCGTTTCCTAAACCTCATAGATCTCTCTCCACGCATTGAGAGGCAGAATCTAGCGCGGAGGAGACGATGGTCCGATCTCGTGTAGGACTTCAGAACAACAGCGACATCAGTTAGGCAAAACTTCCAATTGAAGATGATTTGGTCTATTTCATTATGGAACTGTCCACCAGACTCCCATGTCCATCGCAAATGAGAGGGTTTCTGGAAATGCGAGTTACCATAGATGGTGTGGGTTGGCATGATAAACTCGGACATCCTTTCACCCTGCTCATTCCATTCCATTCCGTGAGTCCCAATGTGAAGCTCTTCAGCCGTTCTTCTGGGGCCAACGTTAGCGTTAAAATCACCGACGATGACCTTGAAAAAAGTGTGGCCTTTTCGGTAGAGCCTCTGCAGATCCATATAGAACGCTCCAACACTTCTTCGTAGCTCGATGTTGGTGCGTAGGCAACGAAGATGGTTAGAGCTGGGGTTGAACCACATCTTCTTGATCGCAATCGTCCGATTCGAGTTGTTAGGCTTTCGTACGAATCGATGTTCATGGCTAAGTGCGTATTGACGAGGACACCTACGCCGCCGACGCCTCTGCTGTCGCATGTTCCAAGGAACAGTTCCTCTCCCGTCTCAAATACAGCGTGCAGCGCTCGATGCCTTCTCGTCTCGGTCAGTACCATGATGTCGTTGACGTTGACCATGACGTCGTACTTGATCTTCCTAGCTTGCATCATCAGGTCTTCTATACAGGTTTCCGATGTAAGCGTCCGTGCGTTGAGAGTACAGATCGCCGTCTTAGTCCTCCTTTTGGGCAGCCTGTTTTAGCCCTGAGATTTTAGCAGCCTCTCCCGAGCGGTCCAACCCAACGCTGCAGTATTTGGGGCTCCTTCAGTTTCAGGGGAATGAGTCCCATCTTTATTACTGTTTTTGGCGTGTGAAAAAAAAAACCATCGTGTAGCTTGCCAGGCTCTGACTTGGGGGGGGGGGGGGGTTGGACGAGGGGCTTTGTCTTCGGAGACGTACCCGAATCGCCTCCCAGATACTTCCCGGTCAGTCGAATGCAAGCTTTTGGCCGAGTCGATGGGTAGGATGCCAACTGCACTCACAAACTCTCCCTACACGTCGTGGATACGCCTGCGAGAAACAGAGGGTATATCGACCCAGCACAGCAGGATCAAGGAGTCCATCCCTGAATCCACCTGCGTCTCTGGGCAAGTACCGGTGACTTTTGGTCGGCGATTAATTCCCCTACCTGCCACCCGAGGACGCCCTACGTAGCCTCGTCACTAACCGGCTTGGGATCCTCAGTGAGAGAGAACTCAGTGAAGGAGATCCGTAGTGGGGTAGGTAGGAAATAAAAAAAGGGATCGCGGTAGCAGAAAGAATAACAGAGGAAATAAGAATGGGAGGAAAACATCGCCTCATCACTCGGCGATCAGCTGATTCTCGTCTGACGTGACATCGATTGAAGGGCGGGAAAGCCACTAAAGCCAGCAAAAGGGCCTACTATGCCCTGACCGTCAAGATTTCGGGAGCGAGAAGGTCCCTTTTACCACCCATGGGGGCCAATGAGTATTCCTAAGGGAAGAACTCAGTAACCATTTTTATCGTGAACCGTGCCTTTAATATCATGATAGGTGAAATAGTGGACCATATAACATATAATTTCCTTCAGAAGTGAAAAACGCTAACGATAGTTACTTAACAAACCGGGTTTGCTGCTGGCATTGAATCCACTGGACTAATTTTTGTACACTGGACTAACTTTTGTTTTTTTTCATTTCCTTCTGATGAAGACCTTCCTCAGTTTTACATCACTTTAATAGCCCTTACTTCATAAATTTGACAGAGGTCGCAGTTGATCTTATCTCTGCTTTACTTCTTCAAAAAACATTTTTTCGGCTTATTCTTGTGGCCTTCTCACGAGCACTTTTTCACTTCTTAGCTTTCTACTCGATCAGTGAGGATAGAGGGAGGGGTAACGGTCTTAACGTTCTTGCACTAAAACAGAGTCGCCTGAACCTAGTTGCGAAGCAGTTGTTTGAGTTCGATATTAGGCTCTGAATCAAGAGGCTGGATAGTTTGAACGAGCCGCCCGGTCTAGGAGCTACGCAGGATGGGCAATTTAGGTGGCAATTAGTGGACATGCGCCCCACGGCAAGTTGGCTGCGAAGAGATGCACCAAACGATTGCCTCCCCCTGCTGTGCAGTTGCCGTGAACAAAGCTCGGGTGATACGATGATTTGAGGAAACTCCTCAGTAATTCGAGTGCCCCTTGTTCCTGCAGTTCTACTCTGTTTCGAAATTTACTGGAGATAAATTCTTAAGCTGGACCTTAGCAAAGTCCACTTTTTCTGCTGTTGCACGTTCAGGTCTCCCTCACTTCCTTCGCGTACATTTACCAAGTTCTAATAGAGCATTGTTGTAGTGCATGTAATCATGTGTGCAGAAATCTCGCTCTGGTAAGGAAGTATGGTCTTTTGTGTCAATCAAAGTGTTGCAGTGGGTATAGTTATAACAGAATCTGTGTTTTGTTTATACTCACACAACATTACGTAATCCAGTCCACTCTGTCTACTGTTTCAACTCATACATGCGTGGTATAAGTTAAAAAATGACGCCCTCTTTTCTTCTGTGAAGTTTTTTTCATCGCAATGAAGAGTACGTTTTTAGTTGGACGACGGGCAGGAGCTACGATTCGACGATGTGGTGAGTGAATCCACCTCGAATCTAATTATCGCCGATCAAGCTCCAAGTCCATCCATGGTGCGTTTGCAACTCCTTTGTAGAAACGGTGTCCTAACCGCTTACCAGTGACTAGATATGGCCATGAAATATCGTCTCAAAAGGAAAGGATACTAGGACGCAGTGACCACTTTGAACGAGTTGAATACTGCTGTATGCTTCTGAACGCTTATCTCAAAACTGGTTTCTAGAAACAAAATAATTTTGGGATTAAAAAAACCCCTTCCCATTTTATGCAGTGTAGCTGAATGGGTCAACAAATCGAGCATCATCATCATTGTACATCTACAAGGTAGCTGGGAGGCTGCAGCCTAACGGAAACGTCATGGATGTCCAAATTCTTGATCCATGCGCTCGCCTGCAAACAGTTCAGTGTCCCAGAAAAATCAACTACGATCCCCAGCGTCCCTTGATGATCACTTTCCGAGATAGATCTCCTCCTTGCCCAATCCGATTGATAGTTATTCCGCTTCCATTCCTTCCCTCCAGCACTGGTGTTTTGATTCAACTCCAAGGCCCAAATTGCGCTTACAATTCCAAACTAAGATATCGTCCAAAAAATTGTTGTGCAGACCGCGTTGCCCGCCGGCGGACCACAGTAATATTTACACTATTGAACCTTTTTGTATTTTTGTTACTTTCAAGTTTCAGCCAGTTTTAAAGTCTGCTGTAGAACATTGGGGCGTTGTGACCCATGAATCACTTTTCTCCAACTAAAGTTACCAGAAAAAACAAAAGTTTATGTGAGACCGGTATCAAAGGAAGCAAAGTCAGGCGTAATTTGGGTCTCTCACACATACTGTGTACGTGTAATAGTTTTGGGAAACACTCAAAACTGAAGTAACTTCTATGTTCGGTCTTCTTGAAACCTGGGCATATTGTATAATGTTTTTCCACTGTTTTGCCGTACAGGTTTGTTAAGACAGAAACCGCTTTATTGGTCGACGTTTCGACAAATCGTCGTCTTCAGAACCTGAAAGCAGTTCGGAGCTGCTGACCTGTGGCTTACCCGACCAAGCGCCCAAACGCGCTCGCCCAGTTGCAACAGCTCCCAGAAACTCGAACACTAAAATACCCCAACCGAGTAACCAACCTTCTGCGGTTCCACAAACGTTGTCGTCCCACTCGATTTTGTGAACAAACAGGGACTAATGAGATACACCGTTGACGGTCGTTGGATAAGAGTTGCGCGGTGTTCTCAAAGCCCACAAAAAGAAATGAACGGCAGAAATTCGCTTGTTATGACAATGCACTCATTTCGGTTGTTCAGCTCAGGATTTCTCTCGTGGATGTGGAACGCTTCCAAAATCTTTCTAGCACCGATCTCATTCTCGTAGGCTAGGATTTTGCATTTGATATCTGATATTGCCCCTCGGTAGGTTTACCAGGACAACATCATTTACAATATCAGACGTCACCTTATCCGCAATAGACTTTACGACGAATAGTACAAATAGTGTATTTCATTGGCCCATGTTTGTTCACGAAATCGAGTGGGACGACAACGTTGGTGGAACCGCAAAGTTTGGTATCTCGGTTGGGATCTTTTAGTGTTCAAGTTTCTGGGAGCTGTTGCAACTGGGCTAGCGCGTTTGGGCGCTTGGTCGGGTAAGCCACAGATCAGGATTTCCGAGCTGCTTTCAGGTCCTGAAGACGACGATTTGTCGAAACGTCGACCACTAAAGCGGCTTCTGCCTTGACAAACCTGTACGGCAAAACAGTGGAAAAACATCACTCAAAGCTGAGTTTTTGTGGCACTTGGAGCATTTTGATGAGATCCTTTTGGCATCCTACTTACATAAGCGGCTAAGTGTGTCTGTTGGTGTTTGTCTGTTTGTGTGTGTATGTGTGTGTCTGACCGGAAACTCATAACTCCTGTCTCCGTGGACCGAAAGCGTTCAAATTTGGTAGGAGTGCAGGCGGCAGGATGGGAATTTTTTTAGTGGGTAGCAGGACCGGACTCCGCCTGCAATGGGCAGGGTTTGTGAGAAATAAAGGTTTGGGCGAAAATTCAGAACTCATGTCCCTGTGATCCTAGAGCACTCAAACTTGGTAATAGTACGGGCGGCAAGATAGGAACACTAATGGTGGGTGGCAGGACCAGACTCCGCCCACTATGAGCGGAGTTTGAGCGAAAATCCATAACCTCTGTCCCGTGGACCTAGAACGTTCAACTTCAGTTGCAGTTATGGGAACAGGATGGGAACACTCACTGTAGGTGGCAGGACCAGACTCCGCCCATAGGTGGCGGGGACTGCGCGAAAATCGTCAATTGGGCCCTAGAGCACCGCTCTCAATTCGTAGCTAATACCGAATTGCTACTGTGGAGGTTTCAAGGAAAGGGAGAACCCGAAGAGTTATTTACGCATAGCAAAGTACTCTCAGGAAGGAGGACCGCCCGGCGAAGCCGGGCGTCACCATAAGAAGGAGGGAAGCCCGACGTTAGCCGGGCGGCCCGACTGGTGATTTGTAAGCGTGACTTATTTCTTAGGATGTTCCATGTAACAAACAGTGCATCTTCACCGTCTCTGTTTCGGGCTTTCAATCCAATCTGTAAATTATTTTTGAAGAGGGATGCTTGCCGAAAACACTTTGAAGTAAAGGTTATGCGAATTTTATCACAACAAAGCTACCTGCCTCTAACCGATCGGAAGATTCTAGGACAAAATTCATCCCTCGTGTCTAGACAACGTTCTATGACATTTTTATCCCACAAGCCACGAAGATTCATAGATGAGTCGTACAGCTCTCTATTCCCTATAGAGCATAACAAAGTGACAGTGGATGTCGTTTTACGCACAAATTCTTCGAGATATACTTCCATTGAAATGTTACAGAATAACTGCTGAGTCATCCTTAACGTACCGTTTGTTACGTTTTGGGAATGAACTATCGCCAATGGGTTAAGATACTCGACCATTGTAAAAGGTTAAACAGAGGGTTCCTTAAATGAAGGAGACTCATAAAGCGATCAACAATGTCCTTGAATGTGCGTAAGAAGCAGTACTGTGAGAGAGTCAAAACAGTTCAGTTGAAGCTTTACAGTTTCTCTCAATCTACATCAACCTGGGGATCATATTAGTCAGTGATGTAGCAATGTTTATCGCTCGTTTATAGAACTTGCACCATATATTTGTGACACTTGGTGTCGTTGAGGAGTTGCTAACTTTCTTCCCCTCCGCACCTTATGTATGCTTGATAAAGTAGGTTCCTCGATGTTCTAGGGCTTTCTCTGTTGTTGTCGTGTTGGGCATGCTCTGCAACGAATTGAGAACTAAATGTTTCAGCCGCTGCTATCGTCATGTTCGTCCGGGAAGGGTTTTTTTTTCGCTAATTAGGCGAGCATCACCTAGAGAAAGGATGGAGCCACCGAAATTTTGCAAATACATTTTGAACAAAGGTCGCGCAGTTCTAGTCCGAAATTAAAAGGTCATTAAATTTCTTACACAACATTCACACAGCGTAGAAAATATAGAACTGCAAAGATTGCATGAACAGCGAAATAGGATTTCTCGAAAATCATTTTGGTTTTGAATACTTGTACCACGTCGAAGATTCAATATCATGATAGGTAAAACTGTGATGCGTATAGTTTATGATTCTACTCAGAAGGAAATCCAGCCCTTCTCCGATGGGTAACAGTCTGGGCAAACTCCAGCAGAACCCAATACTAGTGTTTCTTAGAGGTGCGTCGCGGCCACTCGTAGAAAGATTGAGGCTCGAAACTATTTTGCATGCGTTTAGCTTTTTGGAAACGATAACAAGCAAATGCTCCTCGGATTGAACTTCAACTATTTCTGCGAGTCCTCCGCCTCTTACAAAGGGGGGATACTTTGTCGCAGTGGCCATTCAAGCAGAGATCTATACCGCTGTAGGCAGTTTCGAACGCTGCTCTCAATTCTGCATTCCTAATCTGCTAAACGGTTCTGGGAACAAAGTTACGGGACCAATGCCACCGTGTGTCATGCTACTGTACCAAACGGGTCACCGAGCCAGGTAAAGCCGTAAATGTGCAGCGGTGGCTCAGCTGGTAGGATGGTGGACTGGTAGACATAACATCAAGGTTCAACCCCATGATGCATGCGTTCGTTTTGCTTCCCCATGAAATGCGTCCTGAACGCTTGCAAAACGTTTTTGTGCTCATAATTAGGCATCCACGGAGCTTCCTAACTTAGGAACACTAAAAAGGTATTACAAGTTACTTTTTTTGCTCGTCACCGGCCGAATAAGGGTGGAGCATCATTCAAGCGAAAAAGGAATTTTGAACATCCGCTCAAAATAGGCTTTCGAGGCTGCGAGAAAGATTCCAAGTGGTCCTTCCTATCAAGCGCGTTTCATCATGGGACCAGCAATATTCTGGCCAAAGGGGTGTCATAGTATTTGACGGAGGAATTTCTTGCAGCACAACGTGAAGAACGATCACAAAGATCGTCTGCGATCGCGTGACGATAACAGCGGCGATGAACCTATGACCTCGCGAGAGAACCCTCGTACGTTTGTGCCAATAAAGAGGTTCCAAAGAGAAAACGTAGCCTCCAACTTGAGTGATCTGGCCCGTGAGCTCGAATTTTATGGCAGAGTAGAAGAGCCCGTGTCCTTCTATAGTTCGAGTGTCAAAAGGGGTCGCACTTGCTCGTCAATAAGGAGTACGTTTTGTATCACCACGACAGAGTGCCGTCTACGGAAATCAAGGGGAAGAGCGAGAGGGCATGAGCTTTCGAATTGGTCTCTTATCGGCAACTCACGATGTCTTATGTGTTTGCAGCTATCAGGTGCAAAAAAGCGGAAAGATCTGGTTACCTATGGAGATTAGCACATAAATTGGAAGGATAAGTTATCATGAAATTAAATTAATATAGGAATCTCATCGCCCGAAAATCATTTTCACTGGGTGCCGCTTCATATCAATAGTGAAAGCCCATAGGGGGCAAATCCATAGCAAGTCGTGAGTGGGTTCAGCGTTTATGTAAAGCCGTGACATTATGTCCCATCGCATCACCACGTTTACCGATCAAAAGGGCTTCTTGAAAGAGCGTTCACCTCAGGAAGTAATCACATGTGGACATGGCTCGATAGGCTTTTGTTCCACAGTATTTTTTCAACAAAGCCTGTTGCCTTGCACCACCGCTTCGAAATTGCGCACATTAATCCTAGAGTGTGTGAACCGTATCCCTCCCGAAGAGAGATCTGGTCAAAAGACTATCTTGACTGTTCATGGTAGAGAGGCATTTTCGTCAGTAGTGATGAAATTTTTTATTGGATTACCATTTCCAACAATCCTTGACTGCAAGGGAGCTCCGTAGATGTAAACATTGGCCCAAAAACTTTTGCAAGCGTTAAAGGCGCATTTCATGGGAGAGCAAACGAGCGCATGCATCAAGGAAGCGAATCTTGGTGTCATGCCTAGCAGCCCACCATCCTCCCAGCTGCGACGACGTTGCGCGACTACGCCTTTGCTCGGCTCGCTGATCTGTTCGATACAGTGGTGTAACACCGGGGCATTGGTTCCCTAACTTTATTCCCAAAATCCTTCAGCAGATTTGGAACACAGATATGAGATAAGCGTTAGAAACCATTTACGTCAGTGAGCATTCAATCTCGAATGGCCGCTACGACCAAGTATCCTTCCCTTATTAGTTACACCACTGTTTCACTGTGCTTGACTTGCGGATACGACAGAAGGCAGGGCAGAGAGCTTTTCTGTTTAGTTTTCGTAATCATTCCACAATCATGAATCAGATTGAAGAACAGCGTTTGAAAAGGCATTCGGCGATATGCACTTCACTTCGGTTGACAGAGCGATCTTGTATCCTTTTCCTGCCAGCAACAAGAAAACATAGTTGTTTATCAAATCGGGACCTCTCACTCATACTACATACACATTGTCTTGCGGAAATCAAGTACGAAGTGAAAACGCATTCGATCGAGAGCTTGACCGGTTTGGTGTGCATCATTTGTCCTGAGGAGTTACTGCCACACTAAGGATTTATGCCTCTTCGAAATGCTGCTCAATACATATAATTGCGTGTAGGATACAATTTTCTCATGTGACAGATCAGAAATTGCTGGGATTCGTTCAAATCTGCAAAGGTTTGCAACCCTCATAAAGTGCTCTTGTATCATTGCGGTTACTTTGGTAGCTTGCATTCACTGTAGAAAATCTAGGAATTCATTTTCGCCTCCCTTCGATTTTTTTACTTGGTCAAAATAGGCATAAGATTCGAATCTATAATATTATGGAGGCAATAACTATGGCAAGATGCGAGCATTCATGAAACATGTACTCCGAGACACTTCCTCGCGGTATTATGCAATCGCAACTTTCCGAGTGCACGGTCAAGTACACAGTCAAGGTTATTTGGTCAAGCACAACTTCTTCCGCGAGACCAGGTTACAATACGATCGTTCTTCCATCCCTTTGCTTTGTCAATCCAAATTCAAAAATTTTGAGGATACGGAGGAAGAGGATCAGGGCAATATGGGGAAAACAGTGCAAAAGGAGGAGTTATGACATGAACAGGATCGAAGAAGCAAGATTTGAGAGGAATCATGGAAGTCAAAGTAAGTTTGAGACGAGCAGGACGAGTCGCTTTCAAGGGTGTACTGCACATTGCACTTCATCTTGTCATTAGTTCTCTGCAGGACCACTTCATCGATACGTTTTCAACAAATATCAACGACAAGCGACTAATGTTTTCGACTCTTTATCTTCTTGATTATGAATACAAATATGCGGTGAGAAAACGAGGATTAAAGTGAAAATCAAGCGCAAATTTGAATTTTCGAAATTTTGCTATCGAAACATCTTTGGAATTCTTCCTTCGCAAAATGATTGAAAGTCATAGAAAATTCTAGTTACTTCTCTACAAAAAGTTATATGTATTATAATAATGCTATTCAAAATCGCTACTTACAAAGGTACTCATGATTCTTCAAGTCGTCTTTGTTGAAGCTTGGCTCCTTCAGTAGTGCAAAATGAGTACAAAAAACATCAGTGCGGAAGTCCTTCCGAGCCCTTACTTTCGATCAGAAGACGCTAGGTGCTGAGTAATTCTGTTCCGGGATGCGTTCTGCGTTCGTCTACTTCGTGAGGCATTCGAACAATTTTTCAAAAATTTTTGGAGATTATTTTTTCTAGAATGGGCTGAGCCTTCAGTTAAAGGCATTCACGGCTGACACAGGTATATCTCTAACTTCTATGTCGAAGTTTTCTCGGCTATACGCTTGATCGTGTTTGTGCTCCGCTCGATTATTCTCAAATAGTAGAGAACTCAGCTAGCGAATACTACAACGGGGCCGATCAACGCTTGGGAATAGAAGAAGGATATACTTGACCATTAAATGGTATACAATTTGCAGTTACCTTCATCACATTTGGCTCATATTTCTCATAATTCATCATCGTTCAAAGACTTGTGAGAGCAGTACTATGTGTAACTCAATCAAGAAAAAATCGCTTCGATACCTTAAACTTTAATAAATGATGTCGCGAGCGGTTATTGAATGATGGTAGTGAACCATCGCGAAGTAGCTATGAAAAGAAGGCGACGCACCGTCAAGATTGCTAGTACTAGGTTTAGTGTTTGTAACATCCGTCTACACAGCTACACAGGGTGAACCCAACGACGCGATAGAAATGACACGTATTATTAAGAACTCGATTGTTTGACAGTCTTTTACTTTAGAATCGTAGAACACCACAGCATCCAGCGACGGCAACCTCTTGACTCGCCAATAACGATCCTTCGTTTCTCTGAATCCTGCTCGGAAATTACAGAGTCCTAGCCAGCCTCACTATTTGAAAGCGCTTTGATCTTCATATTATTCGGCAAATTAGAGGACCCAGATATAGTAGTCGCTCAAAGTAAAGTATTTATAAAGTTGAAAATATGGAGTTAGAAACATGAGAAATAGTCCCATGATAATTTGGCTTACGCTTGAACCTTTAACGACAGCACGGCTCGACGGTGAGCTGTTTTTTTGTCGCGTGGACAGCAAGGCTCAACGGTGTGGCGCGCACTTCTCATTGATTGAATTTTTTGATTATTTGTTTTTTTCGAAAGAAGAAATTCGATAGGTTCACAATCTTCAAATATTATCATGCTGAAGATGGGCTTAAAAACTTTTCTACTCCTAAAACAACTTCAACTAACAACCGTTCTCCTGAAGATCACACTCTTCGCGCATTTTTTGTAGACATCAATGTAAGAAGTGACTCCTACATTTACGACGCTTAGTTTTCACTCGCCTTGTATTGCCGGAAGCGTAAACACGTCCATAGCCTCGAGACAGTTGTTTGTAACAACCTCCTCGAGAACATGTCCTTTCTTTGACTTGCTATCCTTGACTTCTGCTAGCTCTCCTTTTTGGCTTTCTCATGAACTCCCAAACAATTGGGGGCTACATTTTGAAAAATTTTCAGCCGGGGGTACACTAGTACCGGTTATCGGCACATAGATGTCTACCTCGATGAGACTTTTACAGCATATCTTGAATAGCCTTATTCCATATTTGTGTCTCTTGGAAGAGATGTGGTGTTTGAAAGTTATTCTACCACGGTTCGGCACTAATGACTCATCAATGCAATTTTTTCAGTTCTGTAGATTTCTCACAGTCTGCATTGGAGAGTTATAGGGATTCACTAATCTTGTGAAGTCTTTTGCCACCAAATTCATTATTATCGGCAAGGCTAAATATAATAATTTAATAATTGCTTGATTGGGTCCTTGACATTACTCTCCTAGCAATCAATCATTTGCAGGTCCAGTGCTTCAATAACTCTCGGCTCTGGCTTCCTAATACTCTCATTTGCATTCGTAATCCGATAAAATTTCTGATTTCAGCTGGACATCTACCATGGGAACTAAAATACTTTGCTCTCCACTATCTATTAGTTTCTTTGACGATCAATGAAAAACAATCATTTCTTTGTTTAATATAATTCGTAAAATTGATTGGTACGTGGTATCTAAGTGAACAACCATCTGAACCAACTTGTTGAGAGAATGCCAAGTGATCATCAGTTTCTGCAATGCTGAACCATTCGCCTTCACTTTCACTGCTTAATGCTGATAACGTCTTGTTACTTTCAAATCAACATTGAGGCATCATTGAAGAAAAAATTTTCTATGAACCATATTGTTATACCTTAAAGGCACAGTTCACGATAATTTTGCGTAATCCAGATTATGATGAAAATTGGAAGACAAGATCGAAAGTAGTGCGACTGAGGTGAAGAAACTGCATGCATCGGTGTTTCCAAAGTGAAAAAAGTCTTCGAAAAATCGTTAAATGTTAAAGCTAAGGTTGTCTTGCTACCTGATTCTCCGGTTCCTCACAAACATTACTCCACTCCCACTATGTTTACCTCAAATTAGTGCACTCCAGCTAGAGAAATTAGAACATTTTTTACGGACCCCAATTCAAAGCTGCTTTGAAAGATAGGAAGTATATTTTCATGGCGTATGGGTGTATTTTGGACAATAGTCGACAGAAATCTCACAGTGCTTAAATGTTCCATAACCAATAAGGAGTATGTCTTTCAAACGAAAACCTTGAACGATCGACGACAACGCGCTTTTTCCATGTGTCTTGCGCGAGGGATAGGCGTGTTTCAAAGGTTTCCAATTTGCGGCTCACCGCTGCGCCGCGCTGTCCCACGATTAACTCTTTTTTATCGATATAAACAAGTTTCACTTCTTTCAAGCTTTTTTTTCATGCAGCAGGACCACCTCGTTTCCTGCACGGCACAGAAATCAATTCTTCGACGCTCTAGAACTTCTGCTAACTCGTCCAAGCGTCCCGTTGATGTGCCAACATTTAACGTCGCAACGCGGGTCATCCATAAGTTGCGTGGTTTTCGGACTAACTTAGTTGCCCCCCGATGCCGTCCTTGCACCGGAGACCCTCGCATACTTTTCACACTCACTGGGCCTTGCGAGAGTGCGTCGGCTCCCGCGGACGCCGTAGCATTACATCGAAATTTTTCAAGTGACATTAACATTTTTGATGTGACTGGGGTGTTCGTAGGCCGGACTGTCACGGGGGCCTGTCGCCTGCATTGGGATGTCCGTGGTTAGCTCAGCCCACAGAGAGGGCAGTTTCCAGTGGCACTCCTTGGAGGAATGGACTTCGTCACCATAATATAATATAATATAATATAATGTAATATAAAATAAAATAAAATAAAATAAAATAATATAATATAATATAATATAATATAATATAATATAATATAATATAATATAATATAATATAATGTATATCGGAAGCGTGAATAAAAAAATCCGATGATGCAAGCTAGGAAGATCAAGTAGGGCAGCATCGGGCTGATCGAGACGAGAAGGCATCGCTCGCTGCACGCTGTATTTGGGAGAGCTGTTCCTTGTAACTGCGACAGCGATGTAGGTGTCATGTCAACATGCACTAGGCCACGAACATCGATTCGTACGAAAGCTTTGCAAAACGGATCAGCGTTAGCGATTGAGAAGATTCGCCTCAATCCAGCTCCAACAATCTTAGTAGACTGCGCATCAATATCGACCCACAAAAAAGAAGAGCTGGTAGTGTTTCTATGGGTCTGGAGAGGCCACACAGAGGAGGCCTTACCTCCTTTAAGGTTATCGTCGGTGATTTCTATCCCAAGATTGGCCTCAGAACAATGGCTGAAGAGCTCTACATCGAGACTCACGGAATGGAATGGAACAAGCAGGGTGGAAGGCTGTCTGGGTTTCGTCGAGCCACACTATCCACGGGAGCTCGCAATTCCAGAAGCCATCTCATTCATGAGACATGGGAGTCACCTGGTGGGCAGTTCCATAATGAAATAGATCACATCATCATCAATCGAAAGGTTTGCCTGACTAACGTCGCTGTTGTTCCGAAGTTCTACACGGGATCAGACCACCGTCTTTTCCGCGCCAGATTCCGCTTTCCAGTGCGTGGAGAGAGAGGTGCGAAGTTCAGGAAACGGAGTCCTGAGATTGTGTCAATTGGGATCACTTCGCTTCATTGGCGAGTATGTGGGAAGATTCCGTCAGCGATGACATCGATGAAGAATACAACCGGCTCGTCAAACAACTTCACCGTTGCGCCAGGAGAGCTGAAGTCTCAAAGAGGCCAAGAAACATCTCACTCTCAAGACTCTCGAGCTGATGCTCCAGCGTGAAATCGCTCGAGCTGCAGGCAGTAACCAGATACCGTCCTAACTTGCGAAGCTATGCAGAAAAGCGATAAAGAAAGATCTGAGAGAGAGAAGACCAGCATTTTCGGTCGAAGACGACGAGGCCTAGAAGAGCATTAGCAAAGCCCGCCGGAGCTTCATCAATTATAAGACGAAGATGACTTCCCTTCGTTGCCGAGACGGAACAGTTACTGAATCTCGGAAGGCAATGGAGAAGTTAATCTCATCTTCTACTCTGACTTCCTCGATAGCCACGCCTACCTACCATCTCTATGTATGTGCAAGGTGTCCCACAGTTATGGGCGCTAAAATTCAAAAATTTATGAGGTATGATTCATTTATCAAATTAATCTCACCCGCTGTTAATTAGTTGCACAATCAGGTATGCTTGCAATATGCATGGTTACTGAGATGAAAGTTCAAATATTTTCTAGGTGGCGAAGGCTCATTCAATGGCACTTGCAATCATTGGCATGCGAGAGACGGAGAGGCATTAGAAACTCCTTGTGATTCCAACAATGACCGCAGAGAAGAATATCAAGTAATACAGAAAAGCATAGCCAATCAAAGCAAACTTCTAAGGGATAGAAAACCCAGTGTTTCCATAGATATGACTATTGATCTTGCCCGCATGCGAGTCGATCGCGATTCTGGGTGACCCATCAAAAAGGCGGCAATAAAGCAGGACCTGTCAAGGTTGTCGGTGGGGCGGATTACCAAGCAAAAGTTTAATTGCCGTTCCTATCGTTTGCAGAATATCGCTTCAATTTCGACCTCAAAGAAACACGTAGCGCAGGGCCAAAGAAACTCACTTTAGTGGTGTCACGCAACCCTTCATCGTTCTCTCTGACTGAAAATTTCGGGAACGAACCATTCCTCAGCAAATAAAACGATCACTTTCTAGTTATGAACATTGCACATGCAATCTTTCGCACAAAATTTCTATAAGAACAGCAGAAGTATGTTTTTTGAGGGAGACACTGGCAATGGTAAGACGGTCGTGTTTCCGCTAGTGCCGGCGTGAAAATTGACAAAGACCTATCCAAGGGGCATGCTGATGTAATGAAACACTGAGCCGGCTTCGATTCCGGAAACAGCTCGTAGTCTTTCTAGCAGGTTGGTACTCCAGCCCACAGAGACAAGCTCCCTCAAGATTGACGCCGAGTAGCTGCCCGGCTTTATTAGCAAAAAGAGATGCCCAAACTGCATTCCAGGTCATAACCCACTGGACCCTTCCGCTCAGAAGAAGAACTGTCCTGATTGCAAATCCAATTTTGAGTTCTGAAAAACAAGGTGCAAGAACGACTGGGAAGAAACCAGAGAGGGTACCTGGGTGCAACATGCGAGGAAATTGAGAGCAGACTTCGGCCTCTATTCGTGCTAACGGTGAATATGTTGAGAAGGGATTGTAATATATTGTAGCCCATAATATTAACAAACGTGCACATAAATTCCGTTGTCATGTGTGTGTATGTATGTATGTATGTATGTATGTATGTATGTATGTATGTATGTATGTATGTATGTATGTATGTATGTATGTATGTATGTATGTATGTATGTATGTATGTATGTATGTATGTATGTATGTATGTATGTATGTATGTATGTATGTATGTATGTATGTATGTATGTATGTATGTATGTATGTATGTATGTATGTATGTATGTATGTATGTATGTTATGTATGTATGTATGTATGTATGTATGTATGTATGTATGTATGTATGTATGTATGTATGTATGTATGTATGTATGTATGTATATATGTATATATGTATATATGTATATATGTATATATGTATATATGTATATATGTATATATGTATATATGTATATATGTATATATGTATATATGTATATATGTATATATGTATATATGTATATATGTATATATGTATATATGTATATATGTATATATGTATATATGTATATATGTATATATGTATATGTATATATGTATATATGTATATATGTATATATGTATATAATGCTATATATGTATAGTATGTATATATGTATATATGTATATATGTATATATGTATATATGTATATATGTATATATGTATATATGTATATATGTATATATGTATATATGTATATATGTATATATGTATATATGTATATATGTATATATGTATATATGTATATATGTAATATATGTATATATGATATATGTATATATGTATATATGTATATATGTATATATGTATATATGTATATATGTATATATGTATATATGTATATATGTATATATGTATATATGTATATATGTATATATGTATATATGTATATATGTATATATGTATATATGTATATATGTATATAGTATATATGTATATATGTATATATGTATATATGATGTATATATGTATATATGTATATATGTATATATGTATATATGTATATATGTATATATGTATATATGTATATATGTAATATGTATAGGTATATATGTATATATGTATATATGTATATACCAGGCGGCTGCGCATGCTCCCGCGCGGCTAGGGGATCTAGCCGTGAGAAACGGGGCCCGCATGAGCTGATTTCATTATAGACCCTTTATCGGATTTATGAGTTCCGCTCAAACCTCGCTTCCTGTGGGCAGAGTCCGGTCCTGCCACTCACCATAATTGTTACCATCCTGTCGCCTGTACTCCTACCAAATTTGAACGCTTCTAGGTCCACGGGGACAGGATTTATGAACTTTCGCACAAACCCTACCCCTTGTGGGCGGAGTCCGGGTTTGCCACCCACCATAAGTTTTCCCAGCACGGTGCCTGTGTTCCTACCAAGTTTGAACTTTCGAGGTCCACGGGGACAGGATTTATGAACTTTCGCTCAAACCCCGCCCCTTGTGGGCGGAGCCCGGTTTCGCCACCCACCATAGGTTTTCCCATCATGCCGCCTGTACTCCTAACAAATTTGAATTCTCTAGGTCTATGGGAACCGGAGTTATGGATTTTCGTATATAAATGTAAGAAGGGATGTGAGCTTCGAGGCACGCTCCGCCCATTGTGGGCGGACCTCCGCTGACGTCATTTATGCTGGAGACACCTTTGACAATACTTCTCCTACATCAACTTTTTCCTGCTCTGTTAGCTTTCTCCAAACCGAGTTATAAACGTTTTCATAAAGCATTGCATTTCTGGAGAACGCCCCGCCCATCGGGGGTGGGTCTCCCCAGTTCGATCTAACTTACCAATGCACACCTCAAGCCTCCCTTCAAACCCCAATTTGAGGCCGTCTTGTGACTGCATTTGAAATCATGGTCCTCAGTCCAGCTCATGTTCGATGCACGCCACGCCCACTGTGGGCGGGGCCTCGCCAAGCTGGTGTGTGCTTTATACTTCTGAGGACATGGCCCACCCATCCCACGCTTGAACCGGTCTCTCCAGGCAGATCTAAAGGAGTTAAGGAATTTCGTGACAGACATACAGACAGAACGACAGACAGAAGACAGACAGACAGACAGACAGACAGACAGACAGACAGACGAAGCGCTTTATAGTAAGTAGGACTGTATATATGTATATATGTATATTGTATATATGTATATACTGATATATGTATATATGTATATATGTATGTATATGTATGTATGTATGTATGTATGTATGTATGTATGTATGTATGTATGTATGTATGTATGTATGTATGTATGTATGTATGTATGTATGTATGTATGTATGTATGTATGTATGTATGTATGTATGTATGTATGTATGTATGTATGTATGCTATGCATTGTATGTATGTATGTATGCTAGTATGTATGTATGTATGTGTATGTATGTAATGTATGTATGTTGCTATGTATGCTATGTATGTATGTATGTATGTATGTATGTATGTATGTATGTATGTATGTATGTATGTATGTATGTATGTATGTATGTATGTTATGTATGTATGTATGTATGTATGTATGTATGTATGTATGTATATGTATGGGTATGCTATGTAATGTATGTATGTATGTATGTATGTATGTATTGTATGCTATGTATGTATGTATGTATGTATGTATGTACTGTATGTATGTATGTATGTATGTATGTATGTATGTATGGTATGTATGTATTATGTATGTATGGTATGTATGTATAGTATGTATGTATGTATGTATGTATGTATGTATGTATGTATGTATGTATGTATGTATGCTATGTATGTATGTTATGGTATGGGGTATGTGTATGTATGTATGTATGTATGCTATGTATGTGTATGCTATGTATGTATGTATGTATGTATTGTATGTATGGTATGTATGTATGTATGTATGTATGTATGTATGTATGTATGTATGTATGTATGTATGTATGTATGTATGTATGTATGTATGTATGTATGTATGTATGTATGTATGTATGTATGTATGTATGTATGTATGTATGTATGTATGTATGTATGTATGTATGTATGTATGTATGTATGTATGTATGTATGTATGTATGTATGTATGTATGTATGTATGTATGTATGTATGTATGTATGTATGTATGTATGTATGTATGTATGTATGTATGTATGTATGTATGTATGTATGTATGTATGTATGTATGTATGTATGTATGTATGTATGTATGTATGTATGTATGTATGTATGTATGTATGTATGTATGTATGTATGATGTATGTATGTATGTATGTATGTATGTATGTATGTATGTATGTATGTATGTATGTATGTATGTATGTATGTATGTATGTATGTATGTATGTATGTATGTATGTATGTATGTATGTATGTATGTATGTATGTATGTATGTATGTATGTATGTATGTATGTATGTATGTATGTATGTATGTATGTATGTATGTATGTATTGTATGTATGTATGTATGTATGTATGTATGTATGTATTATGATGTATGTATGTATGTATATATGTATGTATTATGTATGTATATGTTATATGTATTATGTATGTATGTATGTATGTATATATGTATATATGTATATATGTATATATGTATATATGTATATATGTATATATGTAATATGTATGTATAATGTATATAGTATATATGTATATATGTATATATGTAATATGTATATATGTATATAATGTATATATGTATATATGTAATATGTATACTATGTATATATGTATATATGTATATATGTATATATGTATATATGTATATATGTATATATGTATTATTGTATATATGTATATATGTATATATGTTATATATGTATATATGTATATATGTATATATGTATATATGTATATATGATATATGTATATATGTATGTATGTATGTATGTATGTATGTATGTATGCATTATGTGTTTACGTAGCCATGTACCTGTGTATATGCATGCATGTGTATGGTGTATGGCGTATATATGTATTATATTATATATATATATATATATATGGGTTGTCCGGAGAATCTCCGCCAATTTTTCACTCATCTTCCAGTGAAATTTCTAGAGGAACCAATCTACTCATCAAACAATATATCGACCATTCTGTTCAATAATGGTTTGTTTCATTATTTGCAGTTTTATAAAAGGTTTTAGACTTAGAATTGGAGAAGCCCCGTGCGTGCTTATTGCAGTCCTCCGACGAATTGAGCGATTTTCCTTTCAACGAATTCTGCAGAAAACTGGAGAAAGGGTAGTCCGATGGTGCTATGCCTTGACTATGCTGAAGCTTGGTGAGACATCCCACCGAAGCTATAGCTATTTTAGGCGAGTGGCTAAAATACGTGGGCTCTGGAGTCACTCTGTTGGAAGGCATGCCCTTACGATTGGCCAATTTTGGGAGCTTCCGGTCTATCGCTGCCTTCGAACTGTCTAGCTGGGTATAGTACCTTCCCGATAACATTGTTTGATTGTGCGGCCATAGCACATAAGGAATGCTACTCTTTCAATCCCACCTGCAACACATCATGATCTTTCGCTTCTGTGTTTCAACTATCTAAGTAGTTTCTGACTGCTCTTTGACAGAGTTTCACGATCATCCCCGCTCAACGTTATTATATACCGTCCGACTCCCTTTTTGATCTGTCTAAGAAAGAGCTCCCTTTCGATTTATGCGAGCAAGTTCTCTTGGATGGTTGGATCCAGGACACCGATTCTTTCTCCTATTTCACGACTAGTGGTGAGCAGACGTTTCCATTAAAATTTTGATTCTATCCATTTCACCTGGTGATAGCCGCCGTGGTGGCGGTGTCCGTTCTCCCAAGAGGTGCCACTGGAAACTGTCCACCCTGTGGGCTGAGCTAACCACGGTCGTTCGAACGCAGGCGACAGGCCCTTGTTGCAGGGCAGCATTCGAACACCCCCATCACATCAAAAATGTTAATGTCACTTGAAAAATTTCGATGTAATGCTATGGCGTCCGCGGGAGCCAACGCGCACTCGCAAGGCCCGGTGAGTGTGAAAAGTATGCGGGGGTCTCCGGTGCAAGTACGGCATCGGGGGGGGGGGGCAACTAGGCTAATCCAAAAGTCCCGCAACGACGACTGGCATTGCGACGTTAAATGTTGGCACGTTAACGTGGCGCTCATATGAGTCAGCAAAGGCTCTAGAGCGTCGACGAATTGATTTCTGTGCCGTGCAGGAAACGACGTGGTCCTGCTGCAAGTCGAGGGACATTGGCCACGGCTTTAAAGCCGTTCTCTGTGGTTGTCCTAAAACCACCAACGGAGCTGGCATAATTGTCTCTGAAAGGTTCCGCGATACGATAGTGGACGTGGAGCGCTTCGATATCTGCTTAATGAAGATTATTGAAGTCATCGAACGCCAGAAATATCATTTCTTCACATGTGTAAATGTAGTGCAGCTTCTCAACTTCATTCCTTCCCATCTCACTAACACCCAAATGTTTTTGGATCTCCTTGGCGCACTACACCCCAAAGGTTCGTGCGTTATGAAATCCTTTGATGTAGAAGCTCTCTATACGAATGTCAGCAATGGGTCTGCTATGGAAGCTATATTCGAGCTTCTTGGTCAGCACCAGATCGATATTAGTATGCGAGGGCTGTCTATATCCCAACTGATGACACTCGTGAAGGAGTGCCTCAGTTGTAACATTTTCAAATGGTCGGGAAGGTACTTCGCACAGACTAGAGGCTTAGCTATGGGGCAGCGATTGGCGCCGATTTTGGCCATATCGTTTATGGCCAAGATTGAAGCGCCTGTACTGGAATATACGCCCTTGCTTTACTGCAGATATATCGATGATTGCTTCATAGTCTGTGCGACACAGGAAGAAGTGGATGTGTGTTTCGGCCTACTGAATTCACAATCAGAGAACATTAAGTTAACACGGGAAAAACCGACCGAAAATTGGCTTCCGTTCTTGAACGTTCAAGTGAGGTTACATGGCGATATGATTGTTACGAAGTGGTATAGAAAGCCGAGCAATAAGAATATCATTTTCCATTGTCACTCAGCTCATCCTTTTCATGTAAAACGAGCGGTCGTTAGGAATATGTTCCGCACAGCTAAGAAGGTCTGCTCTGGAGAGGATGAGCGGAAAGAGTCGCTCAAAATGGCACGCGATATAGCTCGGTTTAATGGCTACTACAATTTTCCAAATTCACGCAGAACTTCTTCTGGCGGTGTGATTCTCAGACATGGTAGTACCTCGATTGAAGAAAAAAATTCCTTTTGTACTACCATTTATTTCTTTTGAAGTCAGTGCCTCCATTAGAAAGTGTCTAAAAAGATCGGGTTTGGAAAATTTAGTTACCATAATAAACGTACCACCTTTCAATCTAAAGAAGCGCCTGGTTCGGAACAGGCTATACGACCGCCTATGTACCACCTCAAACTGTGTGGTTTGTCTGGAAGGGAGGGTGATTGTAATATGTCTGGGGTGGTCTACAAAATTACTTGCCGTGATTGTGGTGACGGGTATATTGGAGAAACGGCAAGACCACTCCACGTGAGGGTTAAGGAGCACATAGA
Source organism: Haemonchus contortus (assembly GCA_000469685.2). Classification (NCBI taxonomy): domain Eukaryota; kingdom Metazoa; phylum Nematoda; class Chromadorea; order Rhabditida; family Trichostrongylidae; genus Haemonchus; species Haemonchus contortus. The sequence continues at coordinate 12,616,095 of LS997567.1, read as the reverse complement.
TGGTATGAGGCGATTGAAAGAGTCTACCGCCTTGGGGAGTCACCGAATCCAAAAGCATAACGGAGGCGTTTTTGAGGTCACCGTGGAGGTCGTAGCACAGGAATTGCAATTGTGTGCACGTAAAACCCTCGAGGCATTTTGGATACTGGTCACCAGTCCCAAAATGAATCGTAGGGAAGAATGTCTCGCAATCACGCGTGAGCTACGACCTTATATAAGGCTGGCCTTCCCGCAGAGACTTTAATGAGAACATACCCCAGCTGACACTGGTCGGTTGGTACTATCACTCGCTGGGTGGTTTCGAAGAATCCACAAAGCTACGGTGAGTGGTTCACCTTTCAATCACTTGCGTGCCCTGGGGGTCTCGAGCTTTAGTGGGGTTGGTGGAGACGTTTGATCGGATAGTCACAGATTATTATGATCCTTTCAGGCTCTTAAGAAGGCGATTCCGCCGAAACGTCAGCCTAATAAAGAATTTAAAAACCTCGTGAAGAGTTCAAGAAAGCAGTAAACTCAACGTAAGGGCAATTTCTGGAACCTGCTTGATGAAAAAGCAGCTCAAGTACCGTTACATAAAAGAAAAAGAATCGGCTGTCGTCTCCCGCCTCTATTACCGGCGGTAACTCCTGTCGATGAAACTTGGAAGAGTGCCGTCGAAGCGATATTTCGGGTTGTGCGATCGGAACTCGGCATGACGAAGTGTGGTCGACGAAAGGTTGACAAGCAAACATGGCTGTGGACGGATCATGTCAGGGATAAAGTATGTGAGAAGAAAAAGCAATACCACGCACTCTTCCTGGAAGAGACAGCTGATAACTGGCGGCGCTATCAGATCGCGAAGAAATAGGCAAAGAACGTCGTTACTCGTGTGGAGGCAGCTCATTTTGCTGGACTGAACGAGAAACTCCAGTCTCGCGACGGTGAGTGGTATGTTTGTCGACTCGCAAAGACCCTCCATCGCCAGACCGAGGACGGTCACCTTCTGACGGACCGCAAGCAAACACTGGTGCGACGGCGAGAGTACTTTGAAAACATCTCGACATTCGAATTTGCTCATCCAGCCATCCCTTGCGCTCCCCCAGTATACGGCCCTGTCCAGAAGATAACCGTGAGGGAGACAATTACGGCTATGAAGAGGATGAAATCAGACAAAGCAATTGGTCCCGACGACTTAGCAGCGGACTTGTGGAAATCGAATTGCTGGAATCCTGCAGGGTGGTGGACGGACTTCTTCAACGAGGTCGTTGCAGAGAAGGTGCCTGAGAGCTAGCGATAGAGCACGACTATTCCTATCTGGAAAAAGAAGGCCAGTCCTGGAGACTGTGCTTACTATCGTCCAGTTCGCCTGCTCTCGCACAGCATGAGAATCTTCGAGCGAGTTATCCGTGATATCGTGTGGCTGGTTGTAGCATCATTGACGCCATACACGCCGCTCGCCTTTTTCTGGGAAGCATCGCGGGAGACGAAGACCGGTACATCTTCCATTTCTAGACTTGGAGAAGGCTTTCGATCGCGTTCCGCGTGACGTCATATGGTATCCCTTACGACAGCATGGCGTTCCTAAGGAGCTCATCGAGTGGGTACGCATCCTTTACTCTGGTCCTAGGAGTCGAGTGCAAACGGCAGCGGGCAAATCGAAGAATTTTTCCATCTCCGTTGGAGTACACCAAGGCGCCACATTATCGCCACTGTTATTTGTTGTCGTCATGGATACCAAACGCATTCTCGCATGAATGCAGCGTGGTGATTGGCGTATCACAAGAGACCTCCAGAAACGGGTGCCATGGATGCCTTTATGCCGATGACGTGATGCTCGCCAGCGAAGAGAAAAGCGAGCTTGAGCAACAGGTGCAAGCCTGGTCTGACAGCCTGGCTATGTTTGAGCTTAGGTTGAACGTCAAAAAGACTGTGTACTTGACCAACGATCCGAGCGAACCAGGTAACCGGGCAGCCTGGTTTTCGAAACGCATTCTCACGTAAATGCAGCGTGGTTGAAGTGGCGCTCGATGACTGGCGCACTCTGCGATAAGGACATGCCTGAGCGTCTCAAATCCAAGATCTACAGAACCGTCATCCGGCCGGTCACAATTTACTGTGCTGAATGCTGGCCTGCGACCAAAGAGGTTGAAGCCCGTCTCACTGTGATGGAGACCAAAATGCTGCGCTGAACAGCCGGAGTAACACGCTTAGACCGTATAAGTAATGCCGCCATCAAGGAGCGATTCGACGTAGCGCCCATTGCCGATGTCGATGAGATGCGCGAAACTCGTCTACGATGGTATGGTCATGCTCTCCGCGCAAAGAACGACAGTGTCCGTAGGATGGGTCTCAACCTTGACGTATCCGGAAAGCGGCCTAAAGGACGTCCAAAGCAGCGATGGCTCGATACCTTGCACGAAAACCTCAAAACGGTTAACATCCACCCCAATCGAGCGTTCAATCGGGAGGAGTGGGGCTAACATATCAGAAAAGCTGCCCCGCCTACAAGTGGGACAAACGCTAAAGAATAAGAAGAAACATTGATGATAACCGTCATAGGCGTTGTCGATATTCAAGGGCGGATTCACTCTGTTTGAATTTCGCAAACTACATACGAACTGAACGTTCCCCTAGAGCATTGTCTACTTAAACGTCATAAATAGTCCTCACGGCTTGAGCCGCGTTCCTGCCTTTGTGGTGGAATAAAAGAGTGGGGTGCCGAAAATACACAGTGGTCCTCAATTTCTCCGCGAGACCTATGCAGACAGACTTTGAAGCATGCTTACAAAATTCCTTCATGAATATAGGGGAGAGCTTACCCTTTCAGATAATATAGTATAACTCTATTAGACTTTGTCTTTCATCTTTTGTCGATAAACTCAAGATGTTCAGAAACGGCGGAAACTTTCCGGACAAACTTATATATATATTCATTTGTAATTATACAATTAATTATATAATTATACATAACCATTATTATGTTATCTGGACGTGCACGAATTATGTTTGTTCGGAAAATAATATCTGCTTTCTCCTTCTACCTAAGGTGCTAAGATTGAACGAGTTCCAAGTCGTACATTAGAGTCGTACAGTCTTCAAGTCGAGCAAATTGAACAGATGTGATGGGGCGTAGGAGCAAATGCAGCGATTAACGATATTCAAACGATTCTGATCATTGTCGATTTGTAATGCTACTCATGCGCTATACACTGCCCTCCTTTCAGAGATGGAAGGGGAAGATGTAATGGCAGATGCAAATAAAATGTAAATAACTGCAGCTTCAACAATAAAAACGAGAGCTTGGTATACGCGGCAATCCGAATGATCTGTAGAATTACGGCAATATCTTCCACATGTCTCCTATAACTGCCAAATTTGAATAGTTCTCTTCAATAGAGAGCCGTTTTACATCTATATTTCTTACAATTAGTCATCAGTTGTTCTTATGCCAGGCGGCTACGCACGCTATGGCGTGCGCTAGGGGCTTCAGCCATGAGAAAGGAGCCACATGAGCTGATTTTCATTTTAGACCTTTATCGGATTCATGAGTTTTCGCTCAAACACCGCCTCCTGTAGGCGGAGTCTGGTCTTGCCATCCAGCGTAAGTGTTCCCATCCTATCGCCTGTACTCCTACCAAGTTCAAACTTTCTAGGTCCAAGGGCACAGTAATTATGAATTTTTGCCCAAATCCCGCCCCTTGTGGGCGGAGTCTGATTCTGCTACCCACCATAAGCTTTTCCACGATGGCGCCTGTACTCCTACCAAGTTTGAACTTTCTAGGTCCATGAGAACTGGAGCTATGGATTTTCGTATATAAAGTATGAAGAGATCTGAGCTTCGGAGCACGCTACGCCCATTGTGGGCGAGCCTCCGCTGACGTCATTTATGCTGGAGACACCTTCGACAATGCTTCTCCTACATCAACTTTTTTGTGCTCTGTTGGCTTTCTCCAAACCGAGTTATAAATGTTTTCATAAAGCATTGCATTTCTGGAGAACGCCCCGCCCATCCGGAATGGGTCTCCCCATTTGGAACTAACTTACCAACGCACATTTTTGGCCACCTCCAAACCTCACTTTTGAAGCCGTCTTGCGACTGAATTTGAAGTCATGGTCCTCAGTACAGCTCATTTGGATGCACGCCACGCCCACTGTGGGCGGGGCTCCGCCAAGCTGATGTGTGCTTTATACTTCTCGGGACATGGCTCACACATTCCGCGCTTGGCCCGGTCTCTCTAGGCAGATCTAAAGGAGTTAAGCAATTTCGTGACAGACATACAGACAGACGACAGACAGACAGACTAAGCGCTTTATAGTAAGTAGGATAGTACACGTCTTCCTAACAGCCTCTTGGTGTTTCATAATTCTTTGTGTTCTAGGTCAGAAGCAAAACCATGGTTTGTGTGCGGTTACCACCTGATAAGAGCATCTATCGAACTGGCGTTGTTGTTTCGATCTCGAGTTCTCCAACAAAGTACCAGGTATAATACAATTAATGAAAAGTATCCAAATATAGTGGGGAAAAAGATACGTGAAGGGTTCGCCAAAAAATTCCCCCAAAGGATTGCGATCATTTAACATACAGCAAAAAATGTTACCAAGAAGCCACAGAACGCTCGGGTTTTTCGTTCATTCTGTTACAGCTTTTGTTACTTCTGAGCGATCATATGATTCAGCCGTCACTGTCAAGGTTGTATACCAAACTTTAGTCCTCACGAATGGCCCTATTTCGAGGCAGCATGTGAATTGTAGTCTGCTGTTCCTGTTCCGCATGAATTTTCAGCTCGTCTTTTCTTATGACAATCACATAGAATTTTCCGCACCTTTCATGTAAAAGTACGTAATTTCCATCAAAGGACATTACAGCTACCTTTCAGTTTCTTTTGTTTACATCAAAGCTATTACTGCATTGAGATAAACTAATGCAAAGAGGTAGCTGTAGGTTCACTATCATAATGTGGTGCTTTCACAATATATAGAAAAGGCAAATCAGATGACACAGATGAACTATCGTGCTAGCGTCTATCTATCTGAAACAAAACTTGATATTATCTGAAAAATCAGGTTGTAGGGGTCGTGTCACGTCTGGAATGGATCGAGCATAAAGTAAGAAGAGTAGAGCATATGTGAGCCTAGCGGATCCCCGCCCACGCCTGCGGGTCATGCGTCGGAGTTGTTCGCGCCATGGGCAAAACTCTTTGATGTTCCCATAACAGCGCAGACGCACCGAAAAAGTGGGTAAAAGAGAGGGATGGGACAACAAATGGAATGAGAGAGACTCGTCTACAAGACGATATCTCACAAATGCGTAACTCGAGTTAACGAATGTACGAAGACCCACAAAAAAGATCAGGACTTCATAAGTTATTGAAAAACGTTCCAGAACGCGAAAAAAGTATTATATTATCTGGAAGGTTTCCTTTTGAACATTCTGGCTCTTCAACTGTTGTACCAAACAACGAGGACCTAACCTTGTGAAGTTATGTATTGTGTAAAAGGGTGAGCCCTTATCGATGTTCGGATTTTATCAACATCCCTCGAGGTCTGTCTGTATAGGACCCACCTGAAAAATAAGGATTATCGCGTGCAATTTTTGCACCTGATGATTTTCTTCTACTACAACGGCAAGAACGCAGCTCAAGCCGCGCGGAAGATTTGTGGCGTTAATGTAGACAATGCTCGAGGAAAGCATACAGTGCGTGAGTGTTTTGCAAACTTTAGAGAGAGAGAGAATTCACTCCCAAAGATTGGCAACGCTCAGGGAGGCTATCTTCATTTAAATTGAAAAGGACTAAACCAAAATGTTATTGGAAGGATTCGACACATCACTACTTGTGGAATAGGAGAAAATTTTACGTTTCGATGTCAGCCATCCATGACCATTTGTCAGAAATTGGTTTTGTCGAGCAATGTTTGGGCGCCTCACGAACTGAGTGAGCACGATGTGATGGATCGCGCTTCCGTGTGCGACTCGTTGCTCTTACGTATCAAAAATTGAGCTGTTTCTGGAACCCTTGTAAACGAACGAAGAAGATTGGGTTATGTGCAACAACGTGGAGCGAAAACGATCGTTAAGCTTTGTCAGTGAGCCGTCACAAAACACTCCAAAAGTCAAATTAGGTGCGGAAAATTATGCAGTGTTGCTGGTGGGATTGAAAGGGAATCACCTATTATGAGCTATTGCCGCATAGCCAAACAAGAATTTCGGCAATGTTCTCCACTAATTAAGACAATCCGAAGGCAGGGATAGCCCAGAACGGCCGATCGTAAGGGCGTTGTCTTCCAGAGTAATACCATCAGACCACACGTATTTTTGACCACTCCTCAAGAATTGCTGGAGCTTGCGCGAGATTTTTCATCACACTCCCCTCCCCCCCCCTATAGCACGGACATAGCACCATCAGACTACCTCTCGTTTGAGTCCATGCAGAATCATTCAAATGAGGAATATCTAATCCGCTTGAGGACTGCAAAAATCACCTGAGAGGACTTTTCGATATGAAGTTCAAAACCTTCCACGAAAGTTGGATAATGAAACCTATAGGAAGATGGCCAACCGCTACTGAACAGAATGGAGGATATATCGCTTGATCAATGAATTTGTTCTCCTAGAAATTTTCACTCGAATATGAGTCAAAAATCGGCGGAAACCTTCCGGGCAACCCGCTAGAAAGAGGCTATAGAAGTTATGTTATAAAGTCCTGGAAAAGGGTGGAGTTTACTCGAGGTGAGCCAGTCGATAATTCACAACTCTATCAAAATCGTTGCAGAATGCGGAAAATATGGTCACAGGTTACATGAAAACGTGGTCGAACTCTCAAACGGGGTTGCACCTAGGTGGGCGGCATGATGTCAGAAACTCATCTCTTCGAAAACGTTATAGAATACAGAGAAAATGATCGGTGGCAACTGAAAGAAAGGTGGCCAAATTATCACGATCGTGACCATTATCATGATCATGACGGTCTAGACCACAAAGTCACAACCCTGTTCAAAGACCTTCGTAACATTCCAATTCGCTCATATATAAAGCCATAAAGTTAATAATCATTACTTGCTACTACTATAGTCATCATCACTGCTTACTGTATGTAGAGAGAATTACTCCTATTTTTCAGCCTATTTGCCGCAGACTTCGGTATAAATGGAAAAGCACCTGAAAGATGGGGTCAAATTTGAAATTGTTGGGGCAACGGGCAAGACGAACAGAGCACATATGATCTCAGAGAAATTCTGCTCACAGAGCCGGAACAGGCACAGGAATGGGCAGAGCAGTGAAGAATTCTTCACAATTCGGTATTAGAAAAGCCTAGAAATCGTTGGTGAGAAATGGATCATCAACAAAGTCGTCAAGCAAACGAAACTATTAGCGGAGCGTTCTCGAGTTTGTGGTGAGTTATGAGTTTCTTGAAGAAACTGGAGCGAAATTCTTAAGAGGTGTAGCCAAAATCAAAAAAAAATCGCTTCCACTTGATGCACTCTTTGTTGTGACCCACGCGCTCATGTGCGGAGACCAACTGGTAAGTGATAGGAATGGCAGACTGAAGGGATATTCGGCGGATAAACAGCGAGGAGAGGTGGACGGAAAATCAGCTTTGCTGGTTCCGGCAGCTGTGTGCCTCCACTATCACTTTCTTCTGGAGGTTCCGCGCGGTTGATTATCCTATGGCCCCTACTCTTGCCGCTTTCTTCTAGTGGTTCCTTGCAACTTTGACCCCTTTCCACCTTTCAAAAGGGAAATTGCATGTACGTTGAGGTTTTGGAAAAAATTCTAATCGCTTGGTATAGCATGCTATAGGCTCGACCAGAAGAAGGCAAAGGAGAGAAGGAGCGATGGTTCATGTGCATCTCGAAGCGTTAAGCAATCCTACTATATACAGTAGCGCTCAAAAGTATTCGGCGAAATGCTTCTTCAGTTATAATTTTCAGTCATAACTCCTTTCCTACTGGATCTAATCAAGCGAAATTTCGATATGTGTAGCAATGGTGTAGTGTGAATATTTACCACTATTAACCTGCAATCTGATCATGTTCCAGATATCCAAAAGGGCTTGAACAAAAAATCAACTCGGAATACGAATGGTGGTCCTTCTAGGAGCCATTTCCTTTTTGCCATGTCTTAAGTGTACGAGCACTAATGTTGAACCTAGAAGAGAAGAAAAACGTACTCAGGGTCGGAATAACTGCAGACGTCACAAACTTGCTTTCAGCACAGTCTACAAACGCCTTCCCAATATTGTGTGGGTATGGCTGTTTTGCGGTCAAGTAGTGTTGGACAGTGTAGAATATGCTTCAGCTAAACATATCAAAATTTCATGTGATTTGCTCTTCTCGGAAAAAAGTTACGGCAAGTTAAAGTTGGCCGAATACTTTTGAGCGCTGCTGTATAATTCGCCAAGTGCGTCTGTTGGTTTGTCGATGTGTTTGTGTTTGTGTGTGTGTCGGTGTGTGTGTTTCACCGGAAATTCATACTCCTGTTCCCGTGGACCTAGAGAGTTCAAATTTAGTAGGAGTACGATGGAAATTTACGGGCGCGATAGAAATTTTGAGCCGCAAATTCATAACTCCTGTTTACGTTTACCAGAAGCGTTCATAATTGATAGGAGTTTAGACGGTAGGATGGGAACGCTGATGATGCGTGATAAGATGTGATAAAAGATCGAAAGGGCTCATAAAGAGCCTCAGAAAGCGAAAGTTGCAGAATCCGTTACTTCCTCCGCGTAAAGGTGGAGCCTTGGCAATTTAGTAAAGGATGTGGATTAGGAAGGGACTCTAGATGTTCGATGATAAGGTTCGCAACTGTTAGAGAGTGTTAACGTGTTTGAGGGCCACAGAGGTCTGCGGCGTCTTCCATATTAAGACGGGGCTCGCATGATATAGGTTTTCGACGGCAAATCCGTAGCTCCCGCTTTTTTGATTGACGGTGGAACCCGGCATTTTATTAAGTGATGCAGGATATGACGGGGTCGTGGGTTCGGTGACAGGAACCGATGACAACTGATAAGAGAAGATAAGGGACCTAAGAGAGCAAGAGCTATCTACCAATCAGGATCCTAACCCTTCGGTGTTTACGAGTGGCTTTGACTGTTCAGTATGTTTCATTCGATAATACGGCATGGTAGAGTAGGATGACAAAAGTGAGTTGCCAGTGTAGAAATAGGAGGGACTCACTAGCGGCACTACGATGAGCAGGTGAGAATTTTGTTCATTCCTTGCTGTTGGACTACGACCGCTAACCAGCAAGGTTTGTGACTCAATAAAGTACTACGTTTCTTTGTTTCGATATCATTTGGCACAGAACATATCCGATCGCTAATAATCTTGGATTCCCGGTTAGTGATCAGTCCGCAGAGAAAAAAAGCCTCATTGTTAAATAACATCTGATAATGGGCCCTATTATCACTCGACAACATTTGTGACTACAATTCATGGCTGCGTTCGCCTAACAGTTGAATCTCTGATAGGTAATCTCTTCTAAGTCGAAAAGCAAAAGATCAAACTTATAATAAAAGGCGGTAGCACCGTCTTACACATTGCATTTGCACTACCCTGTGAGTCGTGTGTCAAACTATGTGTGCAGGGGATATTATTTGTTTTAAAAAGGAGTGGAGAGTTAGCCGATTACTACAACTTGGTCGAAAAAGAAGGGAAGCCTGGGGTTAGCCGCTGAACAGACTGGCATGAGTATTCGATCAACTTCCTCCTATTTTGCTGGATAGTCGCACTACAGTGAGGATTTCTCACGGAAATGTTTCATTGAATAATGATGACTCCGATGCAACTGAGCAGACAAACAGCAAAAAACAAGCAAGCCAGTCGTAAATGCAATGAAAAAGCCTAGTCTCCACAACAAGGGCATAAGAAAAGATTGCAAGGTAACCCCTCATGACTGGTTGAAATTGGCTACTAGGTGGAGCCCACTATCATGAATTTTCCAACTCGGTAACAGCGCTGTGACAGTTACGGAGGAAAGTGCAAGTCAACACTCACTGAGGCAAAGTTATCATCGCCATAGTTACTTGGAGGGAGGAACTCATATCGTTACATTTGAAAAGCTCGATCAATTTTTGAGTCCCTTTTTTTCTTCGATAAGTTCAGCGAGCACTCCCAGTTGCATGTGCTCGTTCTAGCCACCGAATGAAATTCCGTGGATATACTTTTCTGGCCTGGCCGATGATTCACCATAATAATTATATGGAAATCAGCTTAGATAGAAACGTTCGCTTCCCCAATGTCTACGATATTCCATATATCTTGCTCGTTAGAGACATGCCAATTTCGTGGTAAAGTGGAAGCCAATGATCGTTGCACACGGCTTTCCTAGTAATGATCCGATATGAGAATGGTATTTGCTGAGTTAAGTACTTTGAGATAGAGTGCAAGAGTGAATTGCACACAAATCAGCCGCAACGCGAGCTCAACCGTTTCCATTGGTGTTACCATCGTTCACGGTCACGGTCGGAGCTACTCTCCTGATAAGCCTAAGATATGCCAGCTACCTGAAATTAGCGAATTGGCGAGAACGGAAACCGTCTAGCGGGACTCCTGTCCGCGGCTCGACTCTTCCATGGAAATTCTTTCTTCCAAAAGAAGGAACATCGCCGCTGGACATGGGAGTCTTCAAACGGTACAACTCATGCTGAACTGGACCACGTATTAACAAACAGAAAGTGGTGCTTACTAGATGTTGGTGTGGTACCATCTTTTTGCAGTGGTTCCGATCATCGACTCCTTCGCGCTAAGATCAGATTCAGTCACAAGCTGGAAAAGATCTCTCAACATCGCGCGAAAAGCTCGAAGCATGCTGTATACGACGGAGACGTTCTGAATGACGTCTTGTCCCGATATGACTGGCAGGTCCTGGATGACCCGACCGAAGACTACGACGCGCTGGTCCGAGGTCTCCTCTCCTGTGCTGAACAGGCTAAGCTTCCGCGAGTGGATACCTCCGCTCGCATTTCAGATGCGACGAAGGATCTTCTCAGAACAAGAAGAAGCCTGAGGCTTGACCAGAACGCCACACATCTCGAAAGGCTGCAAGCGAATATCAGCTGCAGACAAGCAGTGCGGCGAGACCTTCAGCTATACAGGGAGAGGAGACTACTGGAGGCAGCCTTGAACAGAACTAGTCTGAGAAAATGTCATCGGGATCTTCAGGACCACAGTATTCCACTTTCGTGCTTGAAGAAGGAGGACGGAACACTCACAATATCGAGACTTGAGATGGCGGAAGTTACACGGAGGTTTTACACCAAACTCTACCGGTCCACGACACACGTGCGAAAACCTAAAATCCCCACTGGCGGAACAGCACCTCGGATCCTTCCTTCGGAGGTGAGAGTTGCGATTGCGAGCATGAAAAGGGGCACAACTCCAGACCCCGACAAGATCTCAGCCGACCTACTCCGCGCAAGAGGCTACGAACTTCATGCGCTTCTCGCAGCACATATGACATCCTACCTCCAGAAGGAGAAGATCGCCGACCAGTGGAGGAACTCGCGGATGGTCATTCTTCACAAGAAGGGAGACCGGGATGATCTTCGCAATTACCGCCCAATAAGCTTGTTAAGTGTGCTTTACAAGCTATTCACGAAGATCATTCTGACCCGCATATCGCGAACGCTGGATGAAGCTCAACCTGTAGAGCAGGCCGGATTCCGGGAGGGATTCAGCTCCTTAGACCACATCCAAGCGGTCGCAATGGTCATCGAAGTGTGCCGAGAATTCCGAATGCCTCTTGTCCTTACCTTTGTCGACTATGAAAAAGCTTTTGACAGCGTCGAAACGAACGCGGTTCTGTCAGCGCTGGTCGATCAAGGAGTGGACCCTCCCTACATAAGAATTCTAGCTGACTGCAGCAGTCGCTGCAGCGCGACGGTGCAGCTATTCCAACGACCTCTCCCCATTCCCATAGGGAAGGGTGTGAGATAAGGCGACACTATTTCGCCGAAGCTGTTCACAGCCGCGCTGCAGTGGGTTATGAAGTCGCTCGACTGGGACGAAAAGGGCATTCGTGTGGACGGACGGTTCCTCTCAAATCTCCGCTTTGCGGACGACATCGTTCTCTTTTCAAGCAGCATTGCGGAAGCTGAGACTATGCTTGCTGAGCTTAATAAATCAGGAAAGAAGGTAGGGCTGCGGATCAACCAAACAAATACACAGTTCATGAAGAATGCTCGGGTTGACGAAGGTCAAATCAAGATCGATGGTACACCCATCAAGGAGACCTCGTCATACGTTTATCTCGGGCGTTCCATGAATATGGACAACGACATGAGAGAAGAACTGGTGAGACGGCAGAAAGCAGCGTGGGCAGCCTTCGGACCTCTGAAAGAGGTCACCAATCATCTGGCTGACCGGAACGTCGCGCTAATCTGTTCGATTCCACAGTTCTTCCTGCGCTCTGTTACGGGTCTGAGACCTGGGTGACCAGCGCATCCACGTCAAGGGCTCTGAATACAAGTCACAGAGCACTCGAGCGATGTCTTTTGAGGTTCAACCGACTCACGCAATATCGAGCCGGACTCCACAGCTCCGATATGCGCAGAATGTCTCGACTCCGCGACCCGGTGGAATACATGAAGAACGCAAAATTTCGGTGGGACGGTCATATAATGAGAAGAGATGACGACAGATGGACAAGAAGAACAGTCGAGTGGGCTCCCATAGGATCTTCACGACCTAGGGGCAGGCCTGCTGCGAGATGGGGGGATGTGCTTGTCGATCACGTGAGACAGCTGCGACAGCAGCTGAACGACTCCTCACATCGCCATCTTCGTCGGATCCTGAGTCTACCGTGGATGGCGATCGCGAAAGACAGAAGCGAATGGTTTGTTGCTGGTGCTCGCACATGAGTGAAGACGAGCCGTATAAGTATAAGTAAGTACATGTTCTAATGTCACTGCTTATTCCTACGTGTCATTTGTAGGTGAACAGTGGACAATTGTTGCCCTCAACCCTTAAATTTGATAGCAGAGATAGGTCGTCATTAAGTAAAGCGAAAAGGGATGAAGCCTCAACGAGAATCGGTATTAATCGAGCTTCGAGGACATCCTAAGTTCTTAGGACGTTTCTCTCTACAGCAGCAGACCCCTCTTCTTGGATCCCTACCAGCACACTTAGGCCATGGAAATAAGAGCTCTTAGCTTCAGGATGGATTCGGTACATGTATGGACGTATACTGCAAACGCTATTGTCAAGCTTGCTGTTAGTGGCCTTCCAGTTGAGACCCGAGTTCTTGGATTAATACTTATATGGTCTTTCGTTTGTCACTTTACCAGCATTCAACCTCGTTTTTTTTTAATTAAGGAAGGAATTGGTCAACTGAGAAGCGTTCATTCTTGTAAGCCACATTGGCGCAAATTTTTCGATTGATTGATTGACTGAGATCGAAGTCAGGGCTCAGCGGTGCATGGCATTGACGAATGCTCCTCTGTCGCACCAATATATGTATGTGTGAATTTGAGATAATACGTCGGTAAATACAAATCTGATTAGCGACACAATCATATTATGAAATGGAAACCACTTAAGGAATGATTGCCATGAGCTGCGTAATGTCCCAATTATAACCACTCTCTACTCATTGTTGATTGACTGTCACAATCTCAGATCGTATGGGCCCGTAGAACCTCCTATATGAAGGTGATCATCGATTTGAGAACCATCACTCAGTAGCAAAGTATCTGCAGCGTGATTTGTTGACCTCCGCGCGTCCTGAAAACCCGGTTACACGAATCACTCCCTAACGAGCCCTGATTTGCAAATTTGACCCCAGGTTCCGTCATCTCCCCTAATGGAAGCAGAATCACGCGAATCCTCTAGTTCTCCAGACCTCTTCCACTGGGATGACGGAACTTACGTGCGTCCGAGGACGCGCGCGGCAACTTGCGCGGCGAAGTGCGTGGTGATTCGAACAACACTGGCGCCTATCAATGGGGCCCAAATCTGAAGTAGAGTAGATTAGTAGCATCAGCTGACCCTACTCAATTACTCTACTTCGAGTTTGGACCCCAATGATAGGCGCCAGAGTCGTTCGGATCATCACGCACTTCGCCGCGCAATTTGTCGCGCGCATCCTCGGACGCACGTAAGAACCCACACCCCTTCCACTGGTGTAAAAATCTTCGATAGTTGTCTCGCAACATCAAATTTCAATGAACATGTTCGCCAAGTCGAACCGTGCCGCAACAATTCAACTCTGATCCGCACATAGGCTGCACATGACCAATCATTAGGCTTTTGACAAATGTGGTGAGTGCGGCACGCTGCTCAGATATAATTTCCCACACTCATACCGCAGATAACCTCATATGACGGAGACTAGTATCAGTGCATTATTGCGGGTGTGGTGCGATTCATGCGTCAATTTAATGAGGTCATCGGACGAGACGCGCTATAACATCATGCCTACCATCATAATGGGAGAAGTAAGAACTTATAAGTAACATAAGTAAAAAAAATGACCGACTAGGCACGTGTACAGGAGGATTGCGTTTTCTAGGATCAAACATTTGGAATTATTTTCATTTTGAACCTTTGACGAGTAAATTATTGACCTATGATGTGAATTCTTAACCTCGAAGGGGCTTCATTGCCATAAAAAAAGAGATTTGCTCTAATTCATGGTGAAGTCGTGGACTGTTGCAAATCTTATTTGGTCTATCTCGTCAGAAAGGTCGGAAGCGATGCTGCGTGCGCGAAGAGCTGTAATGGGGTCACGCGTGAATCGCCCCCCCCCCCATTATTACAACGATTCCATTAATGTCCTATTACCTATAGTTCTATTATCTTGCCAATTTGTTTTCTAGGGTAGAGATTGGAAAATCCAGATATATGTTTTGGAATGAACGACATCTTATACACATACGTATGAATCTACATTGGTTTCTCGAGCAGCACGTAAATTCGATGCGATCATCAAACGAGTGTGTTTCGGAGGCCTGATGGAGAATTAGCAGGCATCATATAAATGAAAATTGAGCTGTCTGGTACACTGAGTCGGTTGCGCTTCTGTCGAAGAAAATTTGACAGAAGCTTCTTTGCGTAGTTAGGAAAATTGATTTTGGCAAAAAGTCAGGGTTTGTATCAGAGCCGCCACACTGTCATAATGATATTAGGCTTCTGCAAACGACTCATTGGACATATATTTGTTCACTATTTGCCTATTTACTTATCACTGCGATCAAGTAATTTTAGCGGTCTTCATGATAATGTATGAGTTAATGCTGCACCTTGCACAGAGTGTCCCAAAGTTATATGCGCCAATTCATAGCAATATTATTTAAAACTTCTCAGCTGCGAAAGGCTATGGAATTTCTATGCACGTTAGCTAACACCATTTGCTACAACACGCTACATTCATTTTAAAATACCCCCGTTAGCGCGGATAGAGGCCCAAAGTTTGCTCTCGACATGGTCGCATGCGGCACGCAGGTATCCTTCTCCGTTTCTACCCAGCCGTTCTTCAGTCTTCCTTTCTAGTGCTCCAAAGTGGGAATGCAATGTCGACAGATCCTCTTCTAATCAGGGACCGGGAGTCAAGTGAGTCACGTTCTGGAAAATAAGATGGCTAATCTTTTCACCGATGAAGTCGGGCAGCTGTCGCCGGCACCACTCGCGGTGAAGCTTGGCTCTGTGAGCTGGAGTAGCGTCCTAGTGGAAGGACTACGTGATGTTTCAGGAAACGTAGTCAGATTCATGCTTCATTTCGTCCATCAGTACCCTGTTTGGGTACTGGTCTCGGTCAATTTTCACGCCGGCACCGAAGAAACCACAAGCGTCTCACCCTTGCCAAAGACCGCTTCGAAAAACATCATTTTACTGTGCTCATAGCAACCGGACAATTTTAATAGTCCTATCTTTAGAAACAGTGGCCTTTCTACCTTTCCTGAAATGTCTCTGATTCAATCTTCTTTTCCATATAGTTTGATAAGCCCCTATACGACTATTATTGGAATCTAAAGGAATTTCATAATGCCCTTCCACCTCTCGCTTGTCAATGATTGCAAGTGGCATTGAATGGGAGTCCTTCATCTAAAAAGAATTGGGAGCTCCACATCAATCACCTCGCATATTGCAAGGAAAACTTCTTATGCAATTAATTAATAGCAGGTAATGTGAATTTGATAGGTTATCTTTACCTTAGAAATTTCTGAATTTCGGCGCCCATAAAATTGGGACACCCTGTACATACCCAATCGCGCACGAACGCGAGAATTCTTGAAGTTCATGTCTTCGACAATCATTCCGGCAATGGTCATGATACCAATAACGTCAATCACTTCTCTCCTGTAGCAGGTATAGTGTGCTGTATGCATCAGAGTGTGCGGAAATGGCTGCCAAATATTTCGCATTAACTCAAAATTTTCTTTACGTTTTTTCTTGGGAAGTTTTATAGGTATTCTGTGTGAGAGCACCTCCCCACTTACTTAGCTTATTTAACCATATGATGACCCATCTGCTAATCCACACTCGAGAGGTACTTCTTTGCGAGTTCGAATCTGGTCATTCCGCTGCTGAAGCTCGTCGAACTTTGGGTGAATCATTCGACTCTTAAGCACCTTTTTCGAAACTTCCGAACGTCCTAGTAGTCTTGCTGTGCCATTCTTACTGTTTGTGACTTCTTCGCTTCCGTCGCCCGAAAAAGGATATATCATGTTTCACTGTATTTTTCAAAAATACATGAAGAAGTTAAAGAGAAAACCAGCAGCAAACTGGCTAATCTCTTTGTTTGATCACTTCATCAAATCGACTGTGCGAATTCTGAACAATGTAGAATTGACATTAAATGAGCAGGAAGAATATTAGAACAATGAAGAGAACATTTTGTTGAAGTCTTTCGAGCTGCGAACCCCGTAGCTGGTCAGTTCTTGTTGAGCAAGCAATTGCGATTTGCATCACACTGTTCATCCATTTGCATTTGATACTCTGCACAAAATACCCTTCAAGCTCTGTCGGTGTCGAGACTTCTGGGCATAGAAAACAAACCTATTATTACATTGGGAGTTGATATGCATCTCACCTTTAGCGGTCATTTCGGAATGTTACTATCATCTTCTACGAATCTCCTTCATTGAGGGTTCTCTCTCACAAAAGGATCCGAGCCGGTTAGCGACGAGGCTACGCAGGGCGTCTCCAGGTGGAAGATAGGAGAGTTAATCGCCGACGAAAATTTGCCAGTACTTGCCTAGAAACGCAAGTGGGTTCAGGGATGAACTCCCTTATTCTGCTGTGCTGGTCGGCACATCCTCTTTCTCGCAGGTGTATCCACGCTTTGGTTCATGGAAAGTGCGGGTGCAGCTGGTGTCCTGCCCATCGACTCGGCCAAAAGCTTGCATTCGAGTGACTGGGAAGTATCTGGGAGGCAATTCGAGGCCACCTCCAAAAACAAAACCCCGTCCACTCCGGTATTACCCGACAAGCCTCCGGCGTCAACCCAGCCCCCACGTCACAGCCTGGCAAGCTACACGTTGGGTATCCACTTGCCAAAAACAGTAACACAAATGGACCATATTCCCCCGTATCTGAGGGGGCCCCAGCACGGCAGCTGAGAGAGGCTGCTAAATCTCAGAGCCAAAACAGGCTGATCAACAGAAGGACCAAGATGGCATCTGTACTTTCAACGCACGAACGCTTGCATCGGAAGTGTGCATCGAAGATCTGATGATGCAAGCTAGGAAGATCAAAAACGACATCATGGTACTGACCGAGATGAGAAGGCATCACCCGCCACACGCAGTCTTTCAGGATGGAGAGGAGGTGTTCCTTGGAACATGCGACAGTAGAGGCGTCGGCGGCGAAGGTGTCCTCGTGAACACGTACTTGGCCATGAGCATCGATTCGTACGAAAGCTTGACAACCGCAATCGGACATTTACGATCAAGAAGATGTGATTCAACAACTAGCTCTGAAAATCTACTCACCAACATCAAGCTATGAGGAAGAAAAGTTGGAAGCGTTCTACATGAATCCACAGAGGCTGTTCAGAGAAGGTCATAATTTATCAAGGCCAACGCAGGTAATTTCAACGCTTAAATCGGCCCCAGAAGAACGGTTGAAGAGCTAAATATTGCAGAAACGGAAAAAGATAGAAGTAGCAGGGTGAATGACTGTCTGAGTTCATCATGTCGGCTCACACCATCCGTGGTAACTCGCAATTCTGGAAGTTCTCTCATTCTCGATGGACATGGGAGTCACAAGTTGAACAGTTCCATGATGAAAGAGATTACGTCACCTTCAATTGAAAGTTTGCCCGACCGACGTCGCTGTTGTTCCGAAGTTCTGCACGGATCGGACCATCGTCTCCTTGACACTAGATTGTAGTATTTTCCACTGCATGGAGAGTGAGCTGCGATGTTCAGGAAACGTAATCCCGAAACTGTTGCCAACTGACTTCTGTTCGTTTCCCTTGCGAGTAAATGGGAAGATTCCGTTATCGACAACATCGATGAAGATTACAACAGGCTCGTCGAACATCTCACGATAGCGCTATGAAAGCAAAGAGTCTACAAGAATCAAGAGGCGACTCTCTGCGAACACTTTCAAGCTGTGACGCCAGCAAGGAATCGCGCGAGCTAGAGGCAGTCATCAACAAACGTCCGAACTTGTGAAGCTATGCAGAGAAGCGATAAAGGAAGATCTGAGAGAGAAGAGCAGCAGATATGGACGAAGCCGCTGAGGCCGGAAAAAGCATTCGCAAAGCCCGACGGAGCTCCGCCAATTACAAGACCAATATTACTTCCATTCGCGTCCTGACGGAACAGTTACTGCATCTCGAAGGGCAATGGAGAAGGTTATCCACGACATCCGTTCGGATCTCTTCGACAGTCTACCTACATACTCACCATTCTAGGCAAAATGAATATATCGCTCCTTTGCTTCTCCCTTCCGAAATTCGATATGCCATCTCGTCGATGAAGAATAGTACGGAGCCTGGTCCCGATAAGATCAAACAGAACATCGAAAGAGTCTTCCACCCCTTATCGTCAGAAATCTGCCTTGGCTCTTCACGCGGTACCTGTCGGAATACAAAGTGCCCATGTCGTGGCCAACCGAGGTATTCCTACTCAATATATGAGAAGGCTTTGTGAGTCCTACAACACTCCGACGAAGACGATCATTCTACAGAGAAACAATCATCAACGTGAAGAGTGAGGTTCAATAGTGCGATACCATCTCGCCCAAGATCTCCAGTGTCGCTTTCGAGAACATCGTGCGTCGTTTGGAGACTTGGGGGGTGAAGGTCGACATCCGTTATATATCATCTCCGCTTGGCAGGCGGCATCGTGCTTATAACACCGAACATCGAGCGGGCGGATCGAGTGCTGGCCGAGTTTGACAGCGCTTGTGAAAAGCTGCTTTTGACTGCACTCAATGACGATGATTTCTATGAGGAACGGATTGGTACCTGATGCTTCCTTTACGCTAAGCGGAACGAGTATCTCTGAATGCTTTAGCTATGTGTATCTAGGTCGGGAATTCGATACGATGAACGATATGAACGATCTAGCTCCGGAGCTGATCAGAAGAAAACACGCCGCATGGGGAGCATTCAAAAAAAATATCGAAAGAGTAGCGAAGAAGACAAAGTACCTCCGGCTTCGCGCTCACCTCTTTCGACACTGCTGTCCTTCCTGCTTTGACGTACGCCTAGGAGAATTGAACTCTTGGTAAGCAGGACGAGCATGCTGTCAGCATTACTCAGCGCGCTTTGGAAAGGACGATGCTCGGAATTTCCCTATACACGCAAGAAGAGAAACTGAAACTCCAAGCTCCGTCATCAAACGAAGATCAGGGGTGTCGCTGAATACCCGAAGAAATTGATGATCAGGTGGGACGGATACGTTATGCGATATATTGATGACCGTTGGACCAGGACCGGTTACTGATTGGATCTCTCGGGACACCAAACGAACTCCATTACGACCACCAACGAGATGGTCAGACTTCTTCGTGAAAGCTCCGAACGAAAGGAATGTTGGACTTCGTGTCCCTGAAGCGAGGACGATTCACTGGACCACTCTGGCTCATGACAGGGATGAATGGAGACGTTGCTGGCGCCCGCTCGAGGAAATCGATGATCAACAGGTGATACAGGTGATACAGTTCTGTTCGAGGCTGCCTTCAGTAGTCTCGTCTCCCTACAGCTGAAGGTCTCGCTGCACTGCTTGTTTGCAGCTGATATTCGCTTGCAGCCTTTCAAGATGTGTGGCGTTCTGGTTTAACCTCAAGTTTCAAGAAGATACGTCGTCGCATCTGGAATGCGAGCGGAGGTATCCACTCAAAGAAGCTTTTCCTGTTAAGCACAAGTAAGGAAACCCCGATCGTAGTCTTTGGTCAGGTCATCCAAGGCCTGCCAGTGATATCGGGACAAAGCATCATTCTCCATCGTAAACAACATGCTTCGATCTCTGCGCGATGTTGAGAGCCTTTTCCAGCCTGTAACTGAATCTGATCTTAGCGTGAAGGGGTCGATGATCAGAACCACTGCAGAAAGATGGTACCACACCAACATCTAGTGAACACTACTTTCTGTTCGTTGATTGTAATCCAGCTCAACATGGTTTGTACCGCTTGTAGACTCCCATGGTTTGGGGTGAGCAATTTGCATATAAAACGGAGGATTATCCTAGAAGACTGATATAATATGAAGACGCTTGTGTCTTCGTGATTTATTGCAAGGTCAGCAGTAGGAGCGCGTTGACGCTGAGACTTGGTAAAAAGGTCGGATTCCTTGAAATAAGAACGCATGTTGGTTTTGAATTTGGGCTTTGTATAGCGGTTACGAAAAGATGAAGGGGTTGCAGATTGTTTACATACATGCGCCCGCATCTGCGAAGTTTGGTTACTAGATGAAGCATTGGCTGAATTTGTTACGTTCCACATTCGCTCCGCATCGCGCACTAGTTGGTCATACTCGGTAGATAATGGACCAAGAATTTCAAGCGTTGTTTAATTGGAGGCACACAAGGCATTAGTAAAAATCATGTGTTGCAAAAATTTTCGTTATTCAGAAAGATGTGTGCTAGGATAGACGTCTACTATTTGCTTCCGTGCCTTAATAGAAAAGACTACAAGTGATTCACCCGATTCCATTTTCATTTCCATAACCTCTTCCCGTGCCATGTCAAGAAAGTAGTCAGTGGAGGAGAGTTCCTTAAGTTCAGTTATCGCTGTGCGCCGATTTTGCTTATCTATACCAGAGAAATTTTCAAACACCGCTTTTGCTGTTCCTCGCAAGTCAGCTGGGAGACGACGGACCATTTTGGGTTCAGTGAGCCCCATGATGCTTCCTATTTCGTCAAAATTCTCTAGGAAATGCATGAAATGACCCACTTTGTTCCGTGAAAGGATTGGTAATTTAATTGCATATGAGGACAGGCAGAATTTAAACTGTCTCCTGTCTTGCGGCGATGTTATTTTCAACTACATCCTGTTAGAGCAATGGGAATCGACGAGAGAATCGAGAGGACGACGCTCAGACTTCCCCTAAACATGCAAATGCAGAAGAGAATCATGAGTCCCAAGCTCCATCATTGAACGAGTATAAGGGATGCCGTTTATTGCGCCAAGAAATCGAAGATCTTGTGGGCCGGGCACGTTGTCCGATACAGTGATGGCGGTCGGACCAGGGCGGCTGCTAACTGGATCCCTCGAGACGTCGAGCGAGCACCAGGACGGCCGCCAACGCGATGGGCAGACTTCCTCACGAAAGCTCCGAACGAAAGGAACGCTGAGCCTCGTGTTACTGAGGCGAGGGCGAGTCACTGGACCAGCCTGGCTCGCGATAGGGGCGAATGAAGACGTTACTGGTGTCCGCTCGTGGGAATCGATGATCAAGATACAGGTGATACAGCCAGGAATGCGACCTCGTGACCTTGAACAGCATGAATAGTTTTCGTCATTGATCCAACTGTTGAAAATTAGGATTCCTCTCATCCTGTTCAGATTTGCTGAGCATGAGTGTCCCATCCTCTGGTTTCAAAAATATATGGAGACCTTGCCACAGAAGTCGGCTACCTAAAAATGTGAAGTGTTATTTCGTGTATTACGGATTAGATAAAGGCGCTCAGCGGACAGAGCAGCATTTTTAGGTACTGCGATCTCCAGGTCTTCTGAGGAGTTGGTGATTGGAAGTGATAAGGCGCAGAAGTCGTGTTAAAGGGTAAACCAATTACTGCAGCGTGAGGAAATCCAGCCTGAATTCGAAAGTGTACTTGTAAGAATAAGTAGTGCCGTAAATGGTAGTGCTGTACTTTATTGTATTGTGTATTAGTGTACGATCCGAAAAGAAATCTCAGAATGAATTGTGCTAGCCGGGAAAATCAGATCGAATGAGTGCGATTCTCGACTGAATGGAAAACACATTTCCAAACGTTGTATGCGGAACGTATTACATGTGCAGGGATCGTCAGATGTTAAGGCCCAGTCATTCTTCTTAGGGCTGATCGCCTCACTATGCTTATGATTAAAAGCGGAGGTCACGGTCCAAGAAGCGTGGAGAATTCGCACTAGGGTCCTTGTAATTGCTACGTTCCTTTATGGATGGTATGTGGCCTTCTATCTGGTGTCTTATGAGAAGATCGATATGAAGATGAGGTCCCGAACATGAGAAAGAAAGGAGAGTCGTTTGTCGAACTATGGACTGATGTATTATAAGCCAACCTACGAGTATATGCTGGTAAAAAATGGTCCCAATTCAGTTGGTTAGAGCTCATGTAGATGAGCTTTTCTTGGAATATTGCGAACATGCGCTCGCATGCGTCGTCGCCCTCATAGTGGTGGGGTATTGTGAAGTTGCGACCACTCTAAAGGAGTCGACCCAACTCTGTAAGGAGTTCGCCTTTCAAATAGGAGCGTTATCCGAAACCAGTGTGGTCATTCCCCAAAGACAAGTACGCAGTGAGTCATTATGGCCTGAGCCACCGTTATAGCTGTCGCATCTGGGAGAGCTACAGCCACCACAAATTTGCTGAAATGATCAGTAAGGCGAAGGATCTATTTATTGCCGCGCGATGACTGACGGTAAGATCCGCCAATTTCCATGTAAATCATGGAGACAGCACCTGCAAGGATGGGGATTAGCGCTCCGTGTATGTGGAGGTGGGGTCGTCTCCGCTGGCATGCATCGCAAGAACGGATGTACCGAAAAACATCGTCCCTCGTTGTAGGCCGAAAGAAGCGTCGCAAATTTTTCCGTCAACGTCTTTTTCAATCCACAATGTCTCCCTGCCGTTGGGCTATCATGTAGAGCTGAGCAAATGGGTTGGCGAAGGGATTGCGGAACGAAAATCGCCTAGCGATTGCGGCGGTTGGAGGCAGCTGGTGATTCCACATAGTAAAGACATCCATTCGATTTTGTGACACGTGGTCGAGTAACCGATTACAGTCCCTTCGCAGTGAGAGACTACCTAAGAAATGCGGTCAAATATTAGATGTGGGCGAAATTTGCCCTAACAATTCTGTGCAGAACAGTTCTAGAACGCGGAAAGAGGTGGTTAAAGGTTAGCTAAGGGCGGTCACATCGTCAATGTGAGCGAGGTTGGCCCTCATATTCTGTACAGAACAGTTCTAGAGCGTGGTAAAAAGCAGTGAGAGATCACCTAAGAAATGCGGTCAAATATTAGATGTGGGTTATTGCAGGTGCCATGCAACTTTGCGGGAGTGTCCGGTGAAAAAGGACCTGTGTCGAAGACATGATAGTGTGGCGCGAAGAGTCCCTTTCTGCGCTAACAGCGTCGCACGGGCGAACTTATAGTGGGGGTCTCAACGGTAGAGAAGAGTGGTTAAGAGTCGTGGAGTTCGCTTAACCAAGCAACGCGGAAACTCCACTATGTACTCGCTGTCGGCTTTATCGTCATGAGTCGGTCCGCACTACGGCTGAGATGGTCCGCTATTACGTTGGGCGATCCTTTGTGGTACTCAATCATAATATTGTAGCTTTGGGGCTTGACTATCCACCTTGCGAAGTTGTCATGCGGCTTACGGTGGCGTAACAGGAAGGTAAGCGGTTGGTGATCACACAATATACGCGTATGATTACCATAAATGATGGTCCGAAAAAACGGAGGGCACTACTAGCAGAAAGCTCAATGTTTGTCGGGCCCCATTTCTGTTGGAATAACGGCGAGGTCTTCCTAAAGTAGTCAATGGCAGCGGGAGATAGAGTAGGGTCCTGTCGTTGCAATAGTGCGGCTCCTACTGCGGTTTTACTGCCGTCCGCTTATAGGATGAACTCTTTGTCTTGAGAGGATGTTAGACACGGTTTTATTTTGTTTTTTTTGGCCAGGGCTTTTTTAAGTCGAGCGGAAGATCCTTTTTTCTATGCATAACGTGAACAGTGAAGCGGCGATGGAGGCAAAGTCTTTGACGATTTTTTGGAAGAAATTGGCCAGTCCCAAAAAAAAACTTTCCACCGCTTCAACTGATGTAGCGGTGGGTAAATCGCGTATTGCTCTGTTATTCCGCTCAGCTGGTGCATACGTCGTGCCTGGGATTTCATGACCCAGGAAAGTCATCTTGGACGGCGCGATGCTCGTCAGTTTTTTCCCGAACACTTTAATCTTGAAAATACAGAATCGTTCGAGCACCTTGCGTAGGGAATGAAGATGCGCTTCGAAGGTGCTATTGAAGTTAATTATATCGTCGTGTTATGCGAGACACTTTCGTCCAATCCGGTTAAAATACGCGACATAGCTCTGCAAAAATATGCGCCCGCGTTACGTAACCCGAATGGGAGATAGACAAATTGCAAATATCCCGATGGGTGGCCTAGCCACACTTAGCCTGGCTTTCGGGGGAAAGTAGTAGCTGCATATAGCTAGAGGCTAAATCGAACGAAGTCTGATATCGCTTGCCGGCTACTCGTTCAAGGAGGTCTTCGATACGTGGTGAAGGGTAGCGATCCGGTATCGTCATAGCGTTAAGGGGCCTGAAGACCAAGCAAACCCGTAATGATGCATCCTTCTTCTTTACCAGGACTGTATCATGTAGCCAGTTTCTGGAGGCACGAAGCGATACGGGTAGGGCGGTATCGAGATGGTGGCACCTCCGTTGTCGTCTTGATCGTAATTTGCGTTTGGTCATACGATCTGAGGTCATAAGAAGAGTGTGATATACGATCTTGAAATTCAAGGAAGAGCTCGTTCAGTTGATCCCATTGCTCGTCAGTACAGCCACCACAGTAGTAGTACCCCCTACTTCAGAGGTCCTTGTGCCCTATAAGATAGCTCAAGTGAATCCTAATCAGTTCACCGTTCCTGAGAGTGGCGAAGTTGTTGTTGGGAATCCTCCGAAGAAGCTGCCAATTAGGCTGCAGTGGGTGATGGCTCTGACGATGCGGGCGCGCGGTAGGCGTCCAAGGAAATATCTCTGTCCCAAAATAATGAATTGGCCAGGTAGAGTGGAGGGGGGGATGGCAGTTGATGGTGTGTTTACCCTAAACCGAGACGATTCGTGCGTGATTTGCCCTCGTGTCGTTAAGGTTCAGTGACGCGTTCGATCCAAACGGGTTAAAGGGGATAGGGCTTGTACTGGTATGGAAAACGACGTCGGATGGATGAGTCGCTCGCTGAGTTAATGTTCCACGGTTTGAACTTTGATAACAGCCTGTTCAAAAGAGGTATGGTTTTCTAACCTGACGAAATAACGAACATCGCCCCGCAATCTCGCTACGAACTCCTCCAAAACTCGCTCCTTCTGGGTAGCTGCGTCTTGACCGGAAGTTGCCGCGCGGATTAGGTTGAGAACGTGATTCGCAAAGGCAGTAGAGGATACTTTCGATCTTTGACGGTAATTGGACAGCTTCTGCCGTGCGAAATACCGCTGTTCAGGCTTTCAGACAAAGAGCGAAGATGAGCGACGATCGTGGTGACCGATATGCTGACCTGAAGTTCATCAAAGGTGGGCGAAGCCGGGACTGTGTCAAAGTCCGGCTGCACCGGTTTAGAGTCAGGCAGTTGGGTCGAAGATCCAAGAGTAGAAGACTTGGCGGCACTGCGCGTGAGTGACGTTAGCATTGATGACTTGCTCAGATGAAGACCTTTATACCGTTTACTTTATAGGCGTAGGTGTATCAAAAAAGGGCTTTCTTGGAAAAGACTGCGAAGGATGACCCCTTCCCGATGCTGCCCAGGTTCCCCTTCGCAGACATTGCAACGATGGGAATGGAATGAAATCTTAACCCCATGTTTCGAAGGTGCGACTCGACGCCGGCGCTCTAGCATCGACTCCGAGACGCGGTCGGGATGCTTAAGCCCTTGTGGCATTCATGGCACGCCTGAGAACGGCAGCGGCTTTTTGAGATCGGGGCCGCGTAAACATCTCTGCTGGGAATCTTGGCCGTTGCGCGTGAACCCTTGAACCAACCAATCGATAAACCGTGCATACTGCGGGAGCAAGAAAACCAAGCAAAGGAAGAAAAGTAGTTCGAAATATATACAGCGCCGGGTAACGGAAGGGAAAAATTTCGAAACACATAGCCAACGCATAAAAGACTGAAAAAGTTTTTTTCCAACTAACCTGACACGACTTGGGCGCACTTAGACCGCAATTTTCGACGTTCAGGGGAAAGTGATCATTTAATAGTGCGCGCTTATCCTATTACAACTTATGGTCCTTTCAACGTTGAACCGCTTGAAGCTACGATACGGGGAGTGCTTCGGTCCCTCCCTTTACGTGCCCATTATCTCACACTCGTGGTCTCGAGACTTGAAGCATGCTTCTACTAAACAAACAATGCAATCCTGAACACCCTCTGATGAAGATCGAATAAACCGCGGCTTGATAGGCATTACAAAAGTCCATTATGGTAAAAAGCTAAACTTTTGCATAGAAAGGAGAAAAGCTCATTCTCACGAAAAAACAGCCATAAGACTGCCGTCTGTCCTGAGGGTAACCAAGATTCACCAAAATTAGACCGGAAAGAATCGTATAGAAGCGGAAGAGGATCCAGTGGGTGAAAAATTAGGAGATAAAGAGTTAAGATAGCGAAAGACACATGTACGGTTCGTTCGCGCGCGCGGGTGACCGGAAAACGGAAGAAGCGACGCCAACCTGACAAGGGTTGTGCCCGCAATTGTAAAAAAAAATCAAAAGGAGGAGAAAATTGCCACTATCAAAACAAAGGAACAGATCATTATTTACTCAGAACAAGGGAACTCACCTCGAGTCAGCCTGGTGGTCGTTCTCGCTGCTACCAGTTAATGCCAGCCATGTTCCCAGTACGATCTCAGTCACAACGGCACACAGATTTATTGTCTAATAGACAGAAACAGGGCGACCGAATACGACAGAAGCTATTATTTATTTATTTATTTATTTATTTATACACTCAACTGAGTGCGCCACAACTGCATAGTAGCAAATAAACCACTCGTCGCCACAGTAAACAAGTGAGATTAGGAAGAGAGAGGACAAAAATACCGATCTCTGAAGCTGCAATGGAAGTGTGTTCAACAAAGATGCCCTCAAAGCCAGTAACCGCACCAGTTGGCCAAGGTGCCCTCATTCCGTAAGGAGTCATGGGACCAAGTCGGAACTTCGGCACACGGGTGCGCCAACTTCCCTCGTGGAACCGACTTGTATGCTACTGGCTGAACGGCGAGATGGGAACTGTTGGGTCGGACACTGACCAAATTAGAAACTTAGATAAGGCAGACTCAGCAATGGTGGCGGCGGACTATCAGATCAAGAACAAAAAAGAAGCTCAACAAAAAAAAACAAGACAAAAGGAAAAAAAACAACATTCAAGAAGGAAAAAGAAAAGAGGTGGAAGCAACCCATAGGGAGACACAAAAAGGAAGTCAAACTCGAGAGACAAAGTTATTGGAAGAAAATCGGCGACACGTTTCAGGAGAATCCTGAACCAGGATGCATGATCACAGGACAAAAAGAAGAATTTGCATCCGAAAGACTGTGGAAGGAACTTTCGAGGCAACGAGATTAACCGGATAGGCATTCCATCGGACACGGTTGTCCCTACATACCGCTACAGGTATAGCTGCTACCCGATAGATATCGTTGGCGAACAACCTCAACAAGGCCTGTAAATGATGGCAACATGATAATGAACAAGCTTACGAGTCGATTATCTGAGCTACATTTAGGGCCCGCAATTTGGCCTTGAAAATCTTACCATTACTCGATTGTAGCACCTCTCGTGGGAGCTTTTCAAGCCATCTTGCTGTCCGAAAGAAGAAGGAATTAAATGCTAAGGCATGGTCGAATCTTTTTAATCTTTTGCTTTGTAATGAGAAGCCGTTAGATCTAGCACTACTAGGCCGGAAGACCCAGTACTTACTAGCTTTGAGCTTGATTTCTTTGCGAATTATGCGAAAGCAGAAAACGAGGTCACTTATGATACGTCTGTTCATTAGACTCATTAAACCAAACATTTTTAGACGGTCTTCATAACTAGGTATCAGCCTGTACTCCGTGCCCGGAAACATTCTGAGAAACAAGATCCTTGTGAAAGTTCTCTGGACTTTCTCAAGTTTAGCGATATCCTTTTTGAGCACCGGGCTCCATTACTGAGAGCAGTATTCGAGATGAGGTAGGACATATGCCTTGTACAAGCGAATTAAAATTCTGTGGTCGTTTGTTAGAACATTGCGCAGTATGAGAAATAAAACAGAGGAAGCTTTATTTACCACGCTGTCTATATGGGAAGAAAACTTGAGATCAGGGCCGTAAGTGAGTCCCAAGTCAACGACGGGACGGGTTGGTGTGGACACTGGGACCGAGGTCGGGTGGACGAGGTCGGAGTCCCTTGCTCGAGTAACCACTGCTGCTCTTCCTTCTTCCATTCGACCCTTATCTCCGCGATTGAAAATTGCGACATTAACTTCATACTGTAGCATGAATCATCCCTTCCCATCTCTGACCTTTACATACTATGCTTGAGACTTACAATACGTAACCTCCATTGGAGCATTATTCCAGATATTGAGTTTGACATTTTAAAACCTGATTGTTAATAGTCATTATTTGCTTGACGAAGCATTGAACTGCAGTATAAAAGCGTACCAGTCTCGATCATTCGAAGATATGAAGGAAAGAGGGCGCAAGGAAGAATGCTCCAAGTCCACAACATAAAAATTGTGACAATTCAAAACTTGTGCTTGACTTCCGATTTCACTGTTGCGAGCAATGCCTTTCATTTGCCACTAATTCCAGAAATTTTAGTAGAGTGAGATATTACAATAGTCTGGAATTAGAGTAAAAGCCACGAGACGAGGAGTATCGACCAGAGGTGATTCCAGTGAAATTTCATCTCAGCCCTGTTGTGCGGATGTCCTGCACTACAGGTTGCTGGTAATAATGACTTACTGACTCTCTTCTTACGAACTTCGTTAGCGCGATCTCTCCCTTTCCTCTATACTGTAAACTGAAATGCAGCTTTACCAATGCTCACATTTTTGTCTATCTATTGTCAGTCAGCTTGGTGTTCATCATTCTATAACATCGCGTTCGCTGCGCAGTATTGTTCTACATGTGAAGTTCCTGCGCTTCATTCTCCCACTAAGCACATCGTGGAGACTATTTCTTCATGTTCGGTGGGTGACTGGAGCAGAAATTGTTTCTTTCATCTCATTCCTCAAGGAACCATTGAAGAGCTCGTGACAGTGATCGGTGCAACTATTTTAAATAATTTTCAGTCTCAAAATGTGTGACTAAGAAATGGTCTAACTGCGAGAGGTTCGATTCAGCTCCATTCAAAGCTCTGCTGAAGTTGTTGAAAATTAGTCCAATGGCAATCCAAAAACTAGTACAAAACAAATATTTCAAACTAAATAGTACCATTCCATGTCGTTTCCTTTTATGATCAGGCTCGCGATGCTCCTGACTCTCTAGTATTCCATAGTCTGAAGTCTTTATGGGTCTCAGAGGGGGTGTAGTGTAGTCGCAAGTGGTGCACTATCACATATGCATGGTTACGGGCTCAGATCCTAGATCGATATACGCTTGGGCCATCCAAACCTTCCACCCCTCCGGCGTCGGTGAATTGGTACCAAAGTTGTCTAGGAGAATAAAAGCACTGGCTCGTACATCGGTTTTCCACCGCAGGTCATTCATTATATAGGCCACATACGCAGTTCAACAAGCCACTAGTTACGAATGCAGGTCGAATGAGTGGTCGCACCCTCTGACGGGATTGATTAACGCCCAAAGGCCTCATCTTTCATCCTTTTCTCATCACCTAAAGCCAGTGTTCCCATCCTAACTACGGTATTCCTTCCAAATTTGAACGTATCAGGTCTAGAAG
Organism: Haemonchus contortus; assembly: GCA_000469685.2. Lineage (NCBI taxonomy): Eukaryota > Metazoa > Nematoda > Chromadorea > Rhabditida > Trichostrongylidae > Haemonchus > Haemonchus contortus. The sequence continues at coordinate 12,585,851 of LS997567.1, read as the reverse complement.
GACAGGAGTTATGAATTTCCGGTCAAACGGGCAGAGGTATCAAAACACACACCGACAAACCAAAGGTCACACATAGCGAATCAAGTATACCAGTCGGATCGCTCGGCTTACGCTGGACCCAATTTCTTGCTTTTACGAAGTAATTAGAGAGGGCATCGCTTTTATTCAGCACTGATGGCTTGACCATAGGGAAGGATGGTTAACCAAATTTATTTGTGCCTCGAGTCGGTTCTTGAGGAAAGAATATAGAGAGTATAGTACCTAAGCCTCAGGAGGGGAGTAGCGGCGGGGTGGGGGAGAGATGATTATCTCGAGTCAAGAGCCAGGTTGAGGTATGATTTAAATATTTCATTGACTCTCCCACCCCGGTGTCCTTCCCTCTAAACCCAAGGTCAAAAACTGTATGTTCTCGGCTAGGAAACGTTCATCCGCGCAACTATGCGCTGACCTCCTCATCTGCGCTTTAGCGCTCAACGAAAAAAAAATTAGAGGTTTCTCAACTGCATAATCGCATCCGATTTTTGTCTAGTCACTCATAACACGACGCCAGGACACATCGAAATCACAGTTTTGAAGTCTCCATTTCACTCCACATTACTCTGATCACTCCGCAGTAGCCACCCTACCCCATCAAGCTATTTACAAAGTTATTGTTTGACATATTAGGTCATCTCATTCAAAAGTTCGCAGACATCCAGAGGGGTGGCGGGAGTCGGAAAGAGGCTGTCATCATCGACAGTGTTTTGATCAGAAGCGAGTACTGTCAGTTACGACACTGCCCGATTTCGACATCATGGCTGCAGTAGAAAATATTGACAAACTGAAAAGAAGTATTACCGAACAGGATCAACGCGAAATTACCAAATGGGGCGCTATACAAGGAGAATCCGAAGCTCAAATTCATCGTGAGCACAATCAACAAATGGACGGGACGGAGTTCTTCGAGCGTAATGTCCAGAAATGGGTGCGAATGTTCAAAGAAGGAAGAACGGAGACAAGTGAAGGCCGAGGCTGTACTCACAATGTTCACTCCGCACACGAAGGACGAGTAGCTGAAATCAAGCGTCGAATGGCTGAGCGCAAAGGGCGTCGGGTTTGGATGGACGCAGGTGAAGAACCGCCGAATTGGTTTATGAAGAGTTACGTGGTTTCGGGCGAATGCTCGCCATGACAATGGATTTCTGGGACATGGCGTTCTGGCGACTCTGTTCTGAAGAAATGACCCTCACTGCTAAAGTGTATTGCCAGTTTCTCGACAACAATATCGACAATGGGGTCGCAGCACACAACTTCCAGAAGACAATTATCGCTCATGACAATGCCAAGCTCCACGCATCTCAAATTGCGCAGCAGTTTTTTGAAGAAAAGAATATTGAAACCTGGATTCAACCGCCGTATTCTCCCGACCTCCAGCCGTGCGACTTCAACTGTTTCGGTCAAATGAACACACATCGCATCTGCACTTGTTGAAGAAAAGAAGCCACCTGGTGTAGAGATGCAACCTGGACGCTGGGAGATTGTCGTCAACAATGATGGAGCCTACATGACAGAACACTAGAACATTAGCTTTTTATCTCGTTTGCTGCTCATTTTATTGGAATAAAAGCTTGCGAACTTCTGAATCAGATGAGTCAATATATAAGAAAGAAATGTAGGATAGAGGTGGGTCTTCCGTATTACCACTATTATCGTGATCATAGGGTTTTTTTTATAAAGAAGAGCAGACAGGCAAACCGACAAACACACAAACGCACAGTAGCGCTCAAAAGTATTGGGCCAAACGCTTTACGCTTTTTCGTTCATAACTTTCTTCTTAGAAGAGCAAGTCGCGCGAAATTTTGAAATGTTTAACAAAGGCATATTTCACACTATCCAATACTATTTGACTGCACAGCAGCAATATCCACATAAGTAGAGCAAGGTGTTTGTAGCGGTAGCAGACTTGGCTAAAAGCAAAGTTATTGACGTCTACAGTTATTCGCAACTTACAAGCGTTTTTCTCATCTACTGTACTCGGCATTAGCGCTCATACACTTTAGACATGGTAGAAATTAAGAAATTTCAGAAGGATCATCATTCGTATCTCCAGTTGATTCTGAGTTCAAGCCCTTTAGGACAATGCCGAACACAGAAGAGAAGAAAAACGCGCATAAGGTGGGAATAACTGCGGGCGTCAATAACTTCGCTTTTAGCGAAATCTGCTACCGCAACAAACACCCTGCTCTTGTGTGGATATTGCTGCTTCACAGTCAAGTAGTGTTGGATAGTGTGAAGTGTGCTTTAGTTCAAGATATCAGAGTTTCGCGCGTTTGCTCCAATAAGAAGAAAGTTATGAACTAAAAAGGGTAACAGCATTCGACCGAAGTCTTTTGAGCGCCACTGTATATAAAGTACCGTTCAAAAAGAAATTACCTTGAACCTTTTTTGCCGTAACTCATCTCGATCTCAATCTTGCTGATTTTTTGAAAGCACTCTTTTCAAACAATACCGACTCTCCTGCAAAGCGGGTAGCTCACTTCTGGCTGAGTGGGCGAGTTTCTCAAAAACTTGCGAAGGATGCATGTTTTTAGGTGGGTTTCATCGCGTTTTTCGAGTCTAGAAATGTCGGTGGTTTTTTTGTCCTGTTAGCTGATCGCTCTCGATAAAGAGACGAAAGTCTAGCTCTCGCTCTCTCACCAGCATTGCCACGGACAGAATGCAGGAATTGACCCATGCTCAACATTCAAGGCTGTTCGTTGTGCCAATGTCTACGATTACGTTGGCTATCGGAAGTATTGAGTCTCTCACAGACCCATTCAAACAAGCCAGCCCTAGCAGGCCACGAATTGGCGCTCCTGAAGACGATGGGAAAATCATTCGGTGTCGACCCAAGACTCCAGACGAGCATCTTCTTCCTCTTATTCTTCAGCGTCTGTCCCGCGTGTAGATGGGGTACGCTTTTCTGATATGTCGACGCCACTTCTACCGTTTAAACGCTTGATCGGGGTGGATGTTAACCGTTTTGAGGTCTTGGTGCAACGTATCGAGTCATCGCTGCTTTAGGCGCCCTCTAGGCCGCTTTCCGGATACATCAAGATTGAGACCGATCCTACGAACGCTGTCTTCATCCGCGCAGAGAACATGACCATACCAACGGAGACGGGCTTCGCGCATTTTATCGACAATAGGCGCTACACCGAATCGCTCCCTGATAACGTCATTACTCATGCGGTCTAGTCGTGTTACTCCGGCTGTCCAGAGTAGCACTTTGGTCTCCATCACACTAAGACGCGCTTCTACTTCGGTCGCAGGCCAGCACTCAGCGCCGTAAATCGCGACGGGATGGATAGCGGTTTTGTAGATTTTTGATTTGAGACACTCAGGGAGGTTCTTATCCCAAAGCACGCCAGTCATTGGGCGCCACTTCAACCACGCTGCATTCACGCGGTAATGCGTTTCAAAACCAGGCTGCCGTCAGACGCAAGTGCCGATTCAAGGTACTTGAAGGTTGTTGTTCGTGTGAGCTCGGTGCCATTAATCTTGATAAAAACAGATCACTGGTCAAGAACTCAGTCTTTTTGACGCTTAACCTGAGCCCGAAGATAGCCAGATCAGGTCTGCACCTGTGACTCGAGCGCTCTTTTATCTTCGGTGGCGAGCATCACGTTATCGGCATAAAGAAACCTACTTGGAGCCGGCTTTTGGAGGTCCTTGCCATGCGTCCATGCGCACCCACTCAATGATTTTTTTTGGGAATGCCATGCTGTCGTAAGGCATACCATATAGAGTCACGCGGAACGCGACCGATAGCCTTTTGCAAGTCTAGAAAGGGAAGATGTACCGGTCTTTGTTCTTCGCGATGCTATTCTAGTAGAAGGCGAGTGCGTGTATGGCATCAATGGTGCTGCAACCAGACACAAAACCACACTGATTGGTGGTCAGCTCGACGATGTCGCGGATACGACTGTCCACGAAGATTCTCATGCTGTGCGAGAGCAGGCGAACTGGACGATAGTAAGTCTCCAGGACTGGCCTTCTTTTTCCAGATAGGAATAGTCGTGCTCTATCGCTAGCTCTCAGGCACCTTCTCTGCAACGACCTGGTTGAAGAAGTCCGTCAACCACCCTGCAGGATTCCAGCAATTCGATTTCCACAAGTCCGCTGCTAAGTCGTCAGGACCAATTGCTTTGTCTGATTTCATCCTCTTCATAGCCGTAATTGTCTCCCTCACGGTTATCTTCTGGACAGGGCCGTATACTGGGGGAGCGCAGGGGATGGCGGGATGAGCGCATTCGACTTCTGAGATGTTTGCTGAGTACTCTCGCCATCGTTTCAGTGTTTGCCTGCGGTCCGTTAAGAGGTGACCGTTTTCGTCATTTATGCCGAAGAACTTTTCTATATCCTCGGTTTTTCTATAATATCACTCACCGTCGCGAGACTCGAGTTTCTCGTTCAGTCCAGCAAAATGAGCTGCCTTCACACGAGCAACGACGTTCTTTGCCTATTTCTTCGCGATCTGATAGCGCCGCCAGTTATCAGCTGTCTCTTCTAGGAGGAGTGCGTGGTATTGCTTTTTCTTCTCACATACTTTACCCCTGACATGATCCGTCCACAGCCATGTTTGCTTGTCAACCTTTCGTCGGCCACACTTCGTCATGCCGAGTTCCGATCGCACAACCCAAAATATCGCTTCGACAGCACTCTTCCAAGTTTCATCGACAGCCGCCGGTAATAGAGGCGGGAGACGACAACCGATTCTTTTTCTTTTACCTCCGGTCGCCTCCACTTGATTCTCGCTGGCCCACACCTTTCGGCCAATTTCGGTTTCGACGGGGCGATCTTAAGCGTACAAATCAGTGGTGGATGTTGCGTAGCGACCGTTTCATAAGGTCGCGCCTGTTACGAGTCTCTGATCGCGTAGCCTGACAAGGACGAAATCATTTTGTGTTCTGTTTTCACCGCTGTAGAATGTGATGAGATTAGAGTCACGTTTACGGAATTTTGTGTTTACAATGGCGAGGTTATGCGAGTCTGCATATTTAGACATTAGCTCGTCATCAGTATTACGTGACCCATATCCAAAACCACCATGACAGCCACAACCGTATTTAGTAGCGTCCACGTGACCTTTGAGATCACCTGCGAAAACTATGGCTTCTTGTCACGGTACTTCAGCTGCTTTTTCGTCAAGCAGGTTCCAGAAATTGTCCTGACTTTGTTCGAAGCATCCAGTCTCTTGAGCATACGATGAGAAGAAATGATATTTTTGGCGTCCGATGACTTCAATAATCTTCATTAAGCAGATATCGAAGCGCTTCACGTCCACTATCGAATCGCGGAACCTTTCAGAGACAATTATGCCAGCTCCGTCGGTGGTTTTGGGACCACCACAGAGAACGGCTTTGAAGCCGTGGCCAATGTCCCTCGACTTGCAGCAGGTCCACGTCGTCTCCTGCACGGCACAGAAATCAATTCGTCGGCGCTCTAGAGCTTCTGCTAACTCATACGAGCGCCCCGTTAACGTTCCAACATTCAACGTCGCAATGCCAGTCGTCGTTGCGGGACTTTGGACTAGCCTAGTTGCCCCCCGATGCCGTCCTTGCACAGGAGACCCTCGCATACTTTTCACACCCACTGGGCCTTGCGAGTGCTCGTGGGCTCCCGCGGGCGCCATAGCATCACATGGAGATTCTCTAAGTGTCATTAACATTTCTGATGTGACGGGGATGTTCGTAGGCCGGCCTGTCACGGGGGCCTGTCGCCTGCTTTCGAACGTTCGCGATCAGCTCAGCGCACAGAGTGCGCAGTTCCCAGTGGCACCGGTGGAGGAATGGACATCACCTCCAAGATTCCAGACGAGTATATTCCGATATAATGACCGAAATATCGATGACGGCGAAGTCGCCACCATTTAGAGGTACCACCAACAGACGCCTGCGGGATGCTAGACTATATGCAAGAATCTGGATCTCTAAAAACAGACAAGCTCAATTTTAATGGGCGCGTATGCACCTTCACTGCACCTTCGACCAATGACGCGAAGTCATCTAGAGCGACTAGTCAAAGATTGTTTCGCTCCGTACAGAAGATTTCTTTCTTAGCCGGCCTTTTAAAATACAAGTTTCGATCTCAAGCACCATTCGGCATCTCTCAGATATGATGTTGGTTCAGTTGGTTGGATGATGTTTTCCGAGCCTAGGCATGGAGTCCTTGCACTATATTCCCACTACTATGGACCAGGAGATGTAAGTAGATACTTTGCAGAGATGCATGCTACCTTTTGACCGTTATGTACTCGGTGCAAAATTTACTTTCCAGCAGGATAACGACGTCGAACCCCGATACAGAATGAGCGCGAGTGACTGACTCTTCGGAAAACGCGATGCCCTGACTGACCCAGCCAGTCCCTTGACCTAAACATCATAGAACTCTCGTGGCAGGAAGTCAAGAAAAGGATGGACGATAAAACAGTCGCAAATGCTGCTCAGAGGTTCGGCCAAAGTGAAGAAGAATAGAAGAAAGTTGATGATTGCCTGATCGACAATTGGTCGAGTCAATGCCCCGCAGATGCCGAGCCGTCATCGATGCCAACGGCTCCGCTACAGCGTATCAGACTAGTACTTAAATAGGTCTCAATCTCTTGATGACAGTGTCCAAGTTGAGTGATTTATTTTGAATTATTGGAAGTGATGTTATTTTCTCCTATTCAGGAAAAATGTGAAAAGTGGCCTTCCATATGAAATAAAAAGGAGTTTCGTGAGTGCTGTGATGGAAGCATTAAAAATCATTACTGTTGACAACGTATCGAAATTTAGTCAACTACATAGAGTTCGATATGAGCTATGGCGAAAAGGTTTCAGGTGATCACTTCTCAACCTTATTGTATATATGTAATAATATAACTAGTGCTAGCTATGTCCCCGATACGACCTCAGTCACAACAGTACATAACTAGCGGAGCCAGGTTTATTGTCCACTAGCCGAATACAGAACGACCGAATACCACATAGACTGCGAAGAAAATCAATGGCGATCAGAATGTTTCGTGGATGCTGAGAGCGAGGCCGGCTGGACGAGGTCGGCTCCCTTGCTCGAATACACGTTGCTGCTCCTCCTTCCGTTCGACCCTTATCTCCGCGTTGTGGAAGTTGCAACATTAGCTTCATACTGTAGCATGAATCACCGTTCTCCATCTCTGACGTCTACAACTATGCTTAAGTCTTACAATATATATTATGTATATATATCCTTACTATATAAATAGATAAAGCACTCGTTTTTGTCTGTTTGTCTGTCTGTCTATATATTAATGTGACTTGAACGTGTGGGCAAGTCAGTGAAGGGACAGTAGTGTTTTTGAGAACAGAAGTCATTTTCATTCACTTTGATCCGCAAAAACTTTCAGGGGCAGAGACAAGGTGCTAAATTATGGAGATGGAGATTCAGAATAGGGTTTGCGTTGCGAAAGTTTTACTATTAGGGCTTCCGAAACCTTTTAAGAAAATGTGTCTGTCTGTCTGTCTGTCTGTCTGTCTGTCTGTCTGTCTGTCTGTCTGTCTGTCTGTCTGTCTGTCTGTCTATCTGTCTGTCTGTCTGTCTGTTCGAGACGAAAGGAGGCGAAAAGGTGCAGGGTGATTTCTTCCTGAACGGTACGTATATGTACACGAATACACCATTCAGGTAGGATATTGTTCGTATATCATCCTCTCCTCTTCGGAATTTCTAGATGAAATCGCTCTCCTGAAATGAGATTCATCTGGAAGAGTGGCTCATGTCGCGGTTGCTTTATATGTCATACAAAGCAACGATTGTACGATTGTTGGCTCCATATTATTTGCGTCTAGGAATTTACAGCATAACAAGAAGATATAAGATAGATTTGAATCGGGTTCCTTCCTTTGAACAATTGATGCAATGATGCTTGTTACCTTCGAATACATGAATCTGGTCCGCAGCACCTGATCGATGACAGTTGCCGTCAACTCGAACAGATTAGGTTCCAGCCAAAACAAATCCTGCTGCTGTTCTAATGATGCTAACCGATTGAGCGAGCCGCAAAAAAGAAATGAGACGTCACTGAAACCTAAGGCATGCAGTAAGTACGTTATAATTTTGCAGTCTACAGAGTGGAGTATACAGTTCCATTACAACGGCCGTGCATCCATACCAACTGTTTTGCTTGAAATTCTTGACACAGGCATGTTGAAAGGTCAACAAAATTCTCCGGCAAAGGTCGCCTTGACGTTGTTCCAGTCTGTACCCAATTCGGTGTACATAGCGTGAGCATATGCGTACTGGTGAGACAGGAAGGGTATCGAGCACACGCTTTGAAGGCTGTTGGACTACCCTTGCTCTGCGCCAGCCTCGTTTTATATGAGATAATCGAATATTCTTTTAACTTCATAATTCATTACGATTTTGGGCTAGTGTATAGTTTCGCCTAATCATTCAATCAGGCCACCTCAGATGCTGATTGCGGATACTTCTTCTATGCAGCTTGATCAAAATTTGGTGATTGTTGATACAGCCACTAGATGAAAGGAGAAAGAAGAAAAGGTGGAAAGATAGAGCTGTGGCTGCAACAAGAAGTGCATGCGGAAAGCCCACTGCGGCGTTTCAACTGGTTGGTAAGATACATATCAAAAGAAGATGTCAGAAGGAACAACAGCTCAAAGGTAAAGCACCCGACGTGGTATTGAATGAGAATGTAGTTTACAAGAGCCCAAGAAAACAACTTCAGCTCCAAGCAGGGCCGCCAATTAGAAGATGTCAATGACTAGTGTCGCGATTTTTGAGTGTTCAGACTGCTTCAATGGATACCAGTGACAGAGTTCTAATTCTTTCGCTGAGGACTTTGTACCAGTGACAGAGTTCTAATTCTGTCGCTGAGGGCTTTGCCTCAGATTGAAAGGCTTTGCCTCAGATTGAAAATGAAGGCCGTCGGTATAGTACCCAGTTGATCAAGGCAAGAAAGCACTGGAGACTTCAGGAAAACGAATGAAGTTTTAAGGGGCGGTGGAGAGAGAGCACAGCACGCAAGGTCATGCAAAGAACTCATCCAGTGGTCAAAAGAATTACCCAGAAAGAATGATTGGCAGTGAAAGCGTAGAGGCAGCTCAAAGGATGCTTCACACAGGTAAAGCTGAGAATTGTGGAAAAGCTCACGCAGCCGGTAAACTCAAATGGCGAGCTATGAAGGGAAACGCTGGTTGCTATGTGTTTGAATGTGTGCGAGTATTGGTGCGATCGCACTCAATCAAGCTTGCCTCACACCTAGGCGCGAAGTCATCTTAATTATGTGCGAAGACTCCGCGGTAATTATGCTGCCCGCACTCGCTACTAATCGAGTTAAAACTTGTCGACTAAAGAGGATAATGACAAAAAAATTGGGTCTTTATTCGAAAAAAAAACGAAGTAAAAAACCCAGATAGTTTAGTTTGTTACGGATCTGGACATTTTTATACAAAACTCTTGTAATTGCTGGCGGCTTGCTCCTTGCTGTTGTAATTCATCGAACCTGTGTGGATGCAGGAAACATGTAGGGCGAAAAGGGGTGTGATACAGGATCCAGCTGCATTGGGAGAGACTGTGTAGAGAGAGAGCCTCCTAACAAATCATTTTGTAGTGCTGTGGCTTCCGGTGCAAGAGTGAAAAGCTCGGACAGTGGAGGAAATCGACTACATGGGCCGCGCTCTCCTAAGTGATTTGGAGCGGAGTACGCTGTGAGTTCATCGAAACAGTACGGTGCGTCTCTATAACACATGGTAAAGCCCTATAAAGTAAGCAGTAATATTTAAAGCACTCACCCACCCGTTTAAATATTCCTCGATGACCTCCTCTCAAGGTGTTGAATTTGGCTTCAAGTCTTGCTATATGACGTGAAAACTGTGAAATGGCCTGTATGGTGAGTCGTAGGGGGTTCAGTGACCTCTCAATTAGGAGCGGTTCCAATATCAAACAACTATAGAGAAATAAATCGCTTCTGTGAAGGTTGTTTGATATAGTAAATGAGCATGAATCCCAAGAAAGCGAACTCAACCGATTTCTCCCATTCCGCAGGAATTCCGAACAGAAATATAGTGAATTCACTTGTTATGCATGGAAATGAAACTCTTAGAACCGTTGGATTGGATGTTGGAACTTTTCCATTAGAAAAAAAATCATTTTTCAAATAAAAACTCCACTTTTTCAAATTGTCATTATCCTCTTTCGCTGGCAAGCTTTGAAGGCACAGTTTACGATAAGAATGGTTTCTGAGATTCTCCCACAGGATGAATTTGCGGCCCCCGCGTATACCATATCTGGCACAATTAGGTAGGAAAACGGCCTGGTTAGTGAGCTATGACGGCCCAACAATTGGCCCGTGTGTATCCTCGGACGAGTTTCACCGGCATTAAAGGCACCGTTCGCGATGGTTCAATGGGCGGGTGTGTCGATGACGTGTCCGCCTCTCATTCGACGCCACGTCAGACTGCCTGACGTGACATCGAATGAGAGGCGGACATGTCATCGACACACCCGCCCGTTGAACCATCGCGAACGGTGCCTTTAAAGAGGCTGCACCGTTCACGAGGGAACCCATGGAGGAAATTCAAACAACTTGCCATCACCCATAGCGACAGTGAAAGACAGTTCTACAGTTTTGGCTTGATGTACTGGCTTTGCGCAATTGCAATAACTGGAATCTCGTTCGAATACCCATTCCATGTTAATTCCGTCATGGCGATCTCGTCCTACCTCTATTTCCCCTACTTTTGAGGCCTCACTTTTCTTGGAATCGGCGAAGTCTCTCGCTTTCTTCACTAGCGAGGGACTATTTCCATTCTATACTCCCGCTTTTCAAATAAAACCGGTTACCTCAAAATTATCGTGAACTGGGCCTTTACTCGATTAATAGCGAGTGCGGGCGGCATAATTACCGCGGAGTCTTCGCCCCTAATAGAGGTTACCTCAGGCCTAGGTGCGAGGAGAGCTTGATTAGGTGCGAGAGCACCAATATTCCCGTATTCTGTGTTTGATTCTAGTTTTGAATGAATACTTTTTTGGACATGTGCCGTAAAAGCAAAAGTGGCTTCAGCAGCTAAGTGCCGTAAGTGAATCCCTTGTAAGAGCGCATGACTCAGGTAGACTAGTAGGTTACTGATTAGGGGTACAATGATATCGTGCATTTTGAATAACCGTGACATGAGTATCAACGATTATGGTGGGGTCAGAAAGGCCGTCATCAACCTATGAAAAAACTGCACATTAGAATAGTAACAGAGAAAGAGACCCAAAAAAAGTGAAATGTGGAGTACTTTGGAGGGTGCAACGATGATTCTAGTTTTGGCAATCAAATACTGACTCGCGTCAGTTCGGTGAGTCATATGGTAGACGCTGGAAACACTGTTCACCTCCGACAGAAGACAAATCAAGATCCTTGCGAGGGAATGTCGAACTTTCGGGCAGAACTGAAGAAGAGTGAGCGGGATATAATGGAGATCGACGTCCTCCATGTGTCGCAGATGGTCTCGGTCTCAGACAAAAAGTATGACGAAAACGCCGAGGTTATGCGTCGATAGCATGGAGCTAAACAAGCACAAGACAGAACACTTATGCGATTCTTAGCGGAGATGTTCTTTTGTAGAGTTTGCAGGGGAGAAATGATTTGCTGTCGTAGACATGGTGCCGCATAATGGGGGAGAGTGTTGGACGGTCATGCGAAGAAAAAGATCGCTCCTTAGACATTAGCTGTTTCAGATTAATGCTCCTCCTTTGACTTGAGTGCGTCGCCTGCGCGGATCCATGGATTGATGGGCAAGTCCTAGATCGCAATTCTCCGTTTAACAGGAAGATATTCTGGTAAACACCTTAAAGACACAGTCCACGATAATTTTGCGGTGTCTATTTTAATTCGAAAAGCGGAAGTACAGATTGGGAATAAATCATCGGTAGTGAAGAATGCGAGGGAATTCGCCGATTCAGAGAAAAATAAGGCTCCTTGAAAGTAGGGATAATAGGGGTTGGACGAGATTACTATGACGGAAACAACATGGAAGGGGTATTCGGACGAGATTTCAGTTATTGCAATTGCACAAAGAGTTGACTACATCAAGCAAGACTGTACAGATCAGATCAGATCGTGTTTTTCATTGTCGCTATTGGTCATGACAAGTTGTTTGATCTGCCTATATTGGCTTCCTTGCGAGTGATGCAGCCTCCACAATGCCGGTGAAACTCGTCCGAGGATTCACACGGTACAATATTTGAGCCTTTTTAAAGCCTTACCTAGGCCGTTTTCAGGTATGACAGCATCGTGTATGGCATCTGGGGGTCCCACAAATTCATTCTAACGGGATATCTCGAGAGTCATTTTTATCCTGAACTGTGCCTTCGAGTAAACAGCGGTGCATCGAGTTATTGCGCGTTGTTACTTGCCCTTTCTACCAGAGGCAACCTCAAAGCAGAAGACGAAAAAATACGTACCAACGAGAGAAAAAATGGCGTATCTTGGACAAGACATTGCAGGAGACGATATGAGAGACGCAATCGAAACAGAGAAAATTGTGAAGTATCTGAAGCTCATGACCTGCAGAATAATGCATGTTATGTTTTGATATTATTGCGAGTTTGTGGTGGGTTACTCAGACATTACTAGGCCGTTGTTCAAGCATACAAGTGTAAGGCGCTATGAGATTGGTTTGAGGTTAATGAAGGTGCGTTTGGTGATCAAAATGCCCTCGTCTGTTTTCAGTCAACCGAAAATGGGAACAGCTAGGATGGGACTACAAATGTGATATGTATTATATATATATAATATATATACATATATATATAATGTTATTTGAATTGGCATGGAGATTTCAGCATTAGGATTCGCAATGCGGAAGTTTTGTTTTTAGTGTGTCTAAAAAGTTTTGATAAAATTATGATCTCATCTGCGATAGCATGCTGAGTCTGTCAACAGTGAAATCATATTGATCCCGAACGTCCTAAAGCAGGACTATACATTGTTTATTAATCAATACTTCGGCAGGTCGGTATTTGTCGTCTCCGCTGAAACCAAGTAAACATCGACCGAACGATGTGCGATCGACAAAATTATCGGGACCTTCTTCCTCAACATCACGAAACTGGTCGTTGCGACACTCAGTTTTGGAATGAGATATGGTGACTAATAGACAGCAGTGCACCCTCTAATGTCATATACCATAAATGGCGCGATCCCTCCTTTATGCGATCCCTGCTTGCCCGAGTGAGATGGATGACCACTCACTCCTGGATCGAACCAGAGGGAAAAGTGGAATCAGAGTGAAAGAGGGTAGCTGCTTGCTTCTGGATGTCCGACGAGTATGCCGCCACTATACCATGCAATTTTCGCTTTCTTGCTGTAGACAGACGAGCTGGTCTGTACTAAAGCAATGTCGTTGTAGCCGCCCTCTTCGTGTTGTATATTTTTTACCCTTGATCTCACAACAAGAACGCATTTACAGGGTGCGCGCTTGAACGAAGCAAGAGTTCTTGTCCTATAGTAGGCTGACGGATTTAATACTTTGAAAATGCCGCGGATTTTTTGCACCTTTTTATTGGCATAGAGAAACCTATGCAGTCTCCATCACCAGTATTTGCGCATTTCATTGTCCAAGCTTGATGTGCGGTTTTACGACATGCCTGCGCATTGCTTTTTATCAATACGAACTTCATTCCATCAAATTCCGTGCAACGTATCAGTCTTTTCGCGAACGATGTTGCTCGCACTAGAGCCATTCTTCCACTCGAATAGCTCTCGACACACGGACGCATGTTCACTGTTGCAGCCTGCCGGTATCTCGATTTTATGATTGAGATGCGGCGTACAGGTATGTGTAGTGACCGGGTGGTGACCTGCACAAGAAATCAAACCTGCTTCATGAAGAAGCCAGAAGTCGTCTAAAGGTGTCATAGTACTGCCGGTATTCTCTCAAAAGATTCGGCGTGATCCCTGCTGAACCATAAATTTACAGATCATGTATAACCTGCTTGAAAACAGGAAATGTCCACAATTTGAGAGTGATGGCCTGTACCACAAGCAGATAAATGAAGTGGTGTGCTTAAAAATAGGAAGATGCAGAATCGATCTGTGACTATCGGTAAGACGTCAATCGATCAGGAAAAGCAGAAGTTTGTACGGGCGCATTTCCAACCTCCGCTTCGAAAGAGCAGAAAAGAGTGGCAAAAAGCACTCGAAAGCAGTGTGCAGATGCATTCGTAGGATCTATACACGGAGCCAAACAAACATCCTTCGAAGGGGCGTGGACTGTTTGCCTTACACTGTCTGCCTCCTACCCCCTAGCACTACCTCCGCCGGCACGCCGTCCGGCCCGCCGGCCGGCGGACTATGAAAGCAGCCAATGCGGTCTTGCCAGCACTGGTCGTTCAAGGAGTGGACCCCCCCCCCCTACATAAGAACACTAGCTGACTGCAGTAGTCGCTGCAGCGCGACGGTGAAGCTATTCCCGCGGCCTCTGCCCATTCCCATAGGGAAGGGCGTGGGATAAGCCGAAACTATTTCGCCGAAGCTATTCGCAGCTGCGCTGCAGTGGGCTATGAAGTCGCTAGACTGAGAAGAAAAGGGCATTCGTGTGGATGGACGGTTTCTCTCAAATCTCCGCTTTGCGGACGACATCGTTCTCTTTTCGAGCAGCATTACGGAAGTTGAGACTATTTTTGCTGAGCTTAATAAAGCAGGAAAAAGGGTAGGGCTGCGGATCAACCAAACAAAGACACAGTTCATGAAGAATGCTTGGGCTGACGAAGGTCAAATTGAGATCGATGTTACACCTATCAAGGAAACCTCGCCCTACGTGTATCTCGGGCCTTTCATGAATATTAACAACGACATGAGATAAGAACTGGTGAGACAGGAGAAAGCAGCGTGGGCCGCCCTCGGACCTCTGGAAGAGATTACTAACCGTCTGACCGACCCGGAGCTTCGCGCTGATCTGTTCGATTCAACCGTTCTTCATGCGTTCTGTTACGGGTCGGGGACTTGGGTGACCAGTGCATCCACGTCAGGGGCTTTGAGCACAAGTCACGGAGCACTCGAGCGATGTCTTTTGAGGTTTAATCGGCTCACTCAATATCGAGCCGGTATGCAGCTCCGATATGCGCAGAATGTCTCGACTCCACAATCCGGTGGAATACAATATAATGAGAAGAAATGATGACAGGTCCGATATGCGCAGAATGTCGCGGCTCCACGATCCGGTGGAATACAATATAATGAGAAGAAGTGATGACAGGTGGACAAGAAGGATAATCGAGTGGGCTCCCGTAGGACCTTCGGGTAGGCCTGCCGCGAGATGGAGGGATGTGCTCGTCGATCACGTGAAACAGCTACGATAGCAGCTGAAAGACTCCTCACGTCCTCATCTTCATCGAATCCTGAGTCTACCATGGATCGCGATCGCGAAAGACAGAAGCGGATGGTCTGAAGCTGGTGCGCGCACGTGAGTGAAGACGAGCCGTACAGGTGTAAGTTTTGAACGTGAAAAACATTGACAATTTGATGCTTGAGAGTTGAGTGTAACCACCCTATGCACCACGGCTAGCCCTGACGCTCTCTAATAGGACACAGTCTGCACTCCCGCAGATGAGTGCATGTTCCCTCTTCTGTCATTAGTCAGTGCTTTCACAAAAAGCATTCGGGTTGACAGCGTACTGTAAATCCAAAAATCTATTTATAAAAAATGTGCGGAATAAAAATTGGAATCGGGACTCATTTCTTCTTCCGAAGAGAGGCCTGCAGCGAATATGGTGAGGAACTTTGTAAGCATGGGAGATGACAGTTTCATGGGTATACAACACTGAACTCCCATACTGCATTATGTGGATGTAGCGTGTTATTACTTGTATGATGACTTGCATATGGTGTATTTGTCAGAGTGTGTCCTTATTGATACCTCTCATACCATTATGAATGCAGGCAGAGCGGGTAATGGAGCAGTGTAGCATCCCACAGTGACAGGAAGAAGTGTTATGAACGATGGAGACGAGAAAAGACTGTTCAGTTTGACTTTCATATGAACATCGATGGAATGCATGAGTTGCAGCGTCAGCGGTACAATTCCGTTGTGTAGAGCTGAAGAAGCAGGAAAGATTATTATGGTAGTTGCGGTTATATCTCCGACCAATAGTATAGGCAGGAAGATTCAATGTGATCGAAATGATGGGTGAAAGCCGAGAAAAAACTAGAGGAACCAAACTACGTGCAGTGTTTTGTGTCAGATGAGAAGTTGCTGTCGATTTGTTGTGAGATCAGTGAAATTTTCGATACGGAGTTGAGGAGACGGGTGTCCTGATAATCTAATAGGGCTTCCTCGAGTGCCGCATCATTCCTTTTGCGATAAACCCATAAAATACTGAAAACTACAAAACATCTTGACTATGAGGCTTGAGGAAATATGTCGCAGTCGTCATTCACGGATAATACAAAAGAATACAGTGCACCCGATCGAAATCTATGCAAATATAATAAATACAAAACAGGAGCGCATGGAGAGGGTACGCCATAAATATAGTAACAAAAGAATTGGGCCATGAAAACTGCCGTTCATATTCATACATGCGAATTCATGTGAGTTATTTACTATGCGTCGCATCTACAAAGGAAAAACACGATCATCTCATATAACCGTCCCTTGTACCAACTATAGCTGGAAAACGCTTCGGCTACTTATCGACAGTGGCACGCAGAGCTTCATGAGAAGTTTCAGCCTGGGATTTTTCATTGGTTTTTCAGAAGCAGCAACAGTAGAGCGTTTCGAAGCGCAGGCTGGACAATCTCTAGCGACCCATCACCTTGTGGTCCGGAAAATTGGCAGGAGGATTAGAAGCTGGGATAAAGTCACGAACATTTCCTAATCGCCAGTTTTGATCTCTTCCCATTCGTTAGCAAGTGCTCCGTTGTTTTCAAATCGTGTCCCCAAAATTATCCTTGACCTTAAGCTGGCATTCTTTCTGAAAGTCCTCGGGGAGGCCGCGCTAGTTACGTGTGCCACAGTAGACGGTCCCGAGCAGATCGCGCGATCAGTCGAGCGATCAGTCGAGCGATCAGTCGAGCGACCAGTCGCTCGCGAGATGGGTCCGCGACCAGTCGCGCGACTGGTCGTGGACTATGAAAGCAGCCGCTCCAATTGTATTTACTCGAGGTAGGCCCTTCTCATCGAAGCAGAACATTCAAACAAGTCAGCAGTCAATTTTCTCGTGTTTTTGCAGGTTTTGCAGCGTACTCCTTCCCAGGCACTTCTATTCGAATAAGAGGTAGTATGTAAGACAAGACGACCGTTCTAAGATTTGTTGTTGACCTGTCCACACATCGCGATTCAAGAGACTGTCATGTGGGACATGTTGAAACAAGGAGCGATCCCGGGAAGGGACTCATCAAATGCGCTTAAAGGCGAAACGCTTGGTGGATGTCTGCGAGGCTCCACCGTTTTTCAAAATCTGACGAGTCGATAGCACCAAAGTAGACATGTGGGCTAAGTCATGTCATAAACATAAGGGAATGTGCAGATTTGGAGAAACCCTCTAAACAAGGAAATTACGGAGGCCCGGATAGTTGCTATCATATTCATAGCGCACCCAGCATGTGGAATATTGGAAGGAACGATAAAACGCAGAAAGCCTTTTTATGTCGTGATGACCGGCAGGGGTATCGAGGTACCAAAATACCACGCTCACTGCCACTCACTTTGTTAGCTAAGTTCTCGCTTGTGTATATGAGATTCATGTGCATACTCTTCTCTTGATTTTCTCGGATTCAGGTTCGAGTAACGTCATCTGACTGCGATTCAAGCGTATCAAGAGCGAATCTTCGGCTGCTGCGACCACCATGGTATGACGAATTGATGGCTACGCTTGAGTCGCGAAACAATAAAGCCGGGTATATAGGCAACCCATTCTTAGTAAGAAATACTCTGTAATCTTATTCCGTTTTAGTTTTCTTTCGTCTTCAGACTGAGTTCAACTACTGCACTACAGACGGCGATTTCGTCACCGTTGATGACGTCGTCGACGAATGGTTTGGTTCCGAATATACCTCTCTCACCAGAGAACTTCATCACCTTTCTTGCTCTTCGGCAGCAACACGTACAACAACATTTCCAAGGTCATCCGAGCAGGTGCATATGTCTGTTATTAAGTCTTTCATAAGGCTGTGGAGCCGATATACAGTAGCGCTCAAAAGTATTCGGCCAACTTTAGTTTGCCGTAACTTTTTTCCTAGTGGAGCAAATCACATGAAATTTTGATATGTTCAGCTGAAGCATATTTTATACTGTCCAACACTATTTGACTGCAAAGCAGCCATATCCACATACTAATGGAGAGGTGTTTGTAGATTGTGCTGAAAGCAAGTTTGTGACGACTGCTGTTATTCGACCTTATGTACGTTTTTCTTCTCTTCTGGGTCCGAAATTAGCGCTCGTACACTTAAGACATGGCAAAAAGGAAAGAACTGGGAGGATCATCATTCCTATTTCCAGCTGATTTTTTGTTCAAGCCCTTTTGGATATCTGGAACATGATCAGATTGCAGGTTCATATTTGTACATATCCTCTCTACACCAATGCTACACATATTGAAACTTTGCTTGATCACATCCAGTAGGAAAGAAATTACGACTGGAAAAATACAACTGAGGAAGCTTTTCGCCGAATACTTTTGAGCGCTATCTACAACGCCCTGTCATTGTTACACAGAGGCTCCGTTAATGTCTGACGGTAGTCTCAAACGACACGGCGACATTTTACTCAGCTGCACTCTTCATTCATAACAAGGTTCTATTCTTTGTTCCCTTTTTGTACCAGTTTCGCCATAGCATATAATTTTAGGTGAGCCAAAGTAATCGGCTTTTTTCAATAGTTTCAAGAATGAATGGGAGAGAACCCCAAAGCAATCATGGAAGCCAATGACTCCTTTCACTCATCATGCTTCAGAAGGCACCTAGCATCAAGTTTTCCAAGGCTTGATTTTCTTCGGAATCACTGCTCACACTTCGGTACTGATTTTTGCATAGGGAAAATTTGCTACTCGTTGTAGAGACGAACTCATGGAATAAATTAATTGAGGTGTTGGGAATCACTGCAGCTTCCTCATCCCAGGGCACAAGGATACTGAGAGTACGTGAATCCTCTCTGTTACTATTTCGCTCAAGCCTTCATGATAATGCGAATCGGTCTGTCCTTCTTTTGTGCCGCCTGTCCGGGTAACGCGAAAGCAATGGATGCAAGATACAACGTGAAAACGATCGCTGCAGGAATAGGAAGTAGGGAGGGGAGGTCTCCTTCATACCATGCTTATCCCCTGTTGGGAAAAAAACACTAGGCTCTTTCAGCTCGAGCTTACGATATCATAAAACCACGCGAAAGCATGCAGTAGCCAATCAGACTCTGTCTATCAAACGTGGAACAGCTCATTCTCATGTTATGAGCAGTGCTCGTAATGACATTGTGGAAGCTTTCAACCATCTCTTCCTCTTCCTTGAGAATAGTTCATCACGTTACAAAACTTCACAACCGACTGTCTTTTAGACGCCTTCGGGTTCCACCGCCAACCTTGAAATTTTTCCTTTGAAGGTTTTTAGAGCAATAGAAGGCATTGGCTGCTTTCATAGTCCGCCGTCTGGCGAGCCGGCGTGCCGGCGTGCCGTCGGAGGCAGTGCTAGGGGGGAGGAGGGAGGCAAAGAGTGTTAGGCAAACAGTCCACGCCCCTTCGAAGGGTGTTTGCTATCAGCCCCTCTGAGGGGCGTGAACTGTTTGCCTATCTGTCTGCCTCCCTCCTCCCCCCTAGCACCGCCTCCGCCGGCACGCCGGCACGCCGGCTCGCCGGCCGGCGGACTATGAAAGCAGTCAATGCCTTCTATTGCTCTAGCAATCTTCAAAGGAAAATTTTTTTTGAAATCTTATTTTATTCCGTTATAGTAACTGAAATGAAAAAACTAACTGAAAAAAGGCCGGCCGGCGGACTATGAAAGCAGCCATCGGTCCATCTGAGAATAGTCGGATTCCGTTTAGCCTGAGAGGTAATCAGGACACAAGCACAGCAGTCACAACAGGATTGTGGAGATTACGGAAGTGTGAACGGGATCCTTATTCAACCCTAATCTAGCTGTCAATCTCAGAATAATGACAAATTCGAATTGCTTCAACAATTCTGCGACACTTCTGCATTTTCATGTGACATCAATTAGAAATAGGGGAGTACATGAGTTTCTGCGCCCTGCAGTTAGATCGCACTTCACAACGATTGGGCTCTATGAATAGTTATCTTTCCCAGATATTGTAGCTACACCGTCCAATTATCTTTTAACGAAATCTCTTTCAACACTTAGCTTCGAAGAGAGAGCATCTAAAGCCATGAAATGAGGTTCATGGATTAGAGCGCGTCTGCGAAAGTGACGACGTGCTCGTGGAAGAAGCTGATGTCAAAAGAAGGTCCCGCTTTTGAAAGCAACGTTCATTGGAGCAGGCATCACCATCCCTACTCGGAGGGCAGTGGTCAAAACCAGTAGAAAGGAAGCAGCTTATCGAGCGTCTCCTCTCGATTGAAGTGCGGCCCATGACTGTCTATAATATCTGAAAGAAGCTTGCAAACGCTTTAGAAGGTCAGCACTAACTGGTTGGGGGATATGACGTTGAATAAACGTACTTCACATCTCCTCCTCCATCTGAAAGCATCTATAATTTGCCAGAGCCTCTCATACAGCAAATTCCTCGATGCACGTGTTTGCCGGACAAAGACGAGCGTCCACTGCACCGAGCTTGTCCTTGTCTGCACCGAAATTGGGAACGTTGCGCTTCTTTTTCTGCTCTTTGGAACGAAAGTTGTTTGCGAAGCGAAATTGAAGGTGCGTGCCTCCACATGCCTCATTGTGTGGTAGTCATGGTTGATCACTTCTCCATCTTGACAACGTAAGATCGCACAGGTAAATTGAAGCCATCTGCTTTGAAATGTTCCTTCGATCTGTATAATGTCTGTTGAAGCTTTCGCGACTACCAAACTTCGCAATTTTTACTGCAGAGGACAACAATTTCAAGTAGCTCGGCCATTAACCACATGACTAAAGAAATGATGTTCGCAAGAGAGCGAATGCTGATGACGCGCCGCTACATAACGCGGAAGGGTATTACAACAACTGATTTGAGATTGAGGTTAATCTCGCTAAGCAGTGGTCATCCGAAAGTAGGCCACAGCGCGACTGGCACAACTGCTGCCAGCATCGATTTCCTCTAGGTCCCTTCAGAGGCCAGCTTTACATGCAACTAATTGCTCTCCGCCCACAATTTTTCTTTTTGAGTGTCATTTTCGAAGAAATAACAATCATCCGTTATCAAGTGGATCACTTCTGTGTACTCCTTTTCAGCGAGCTACAGTTAGGGCCGAAGAAAACGCTGGTAGTCAGTGGCGTAGATTCAGATGACGACCAAGGCACATCACAGCAGGTTAGCGTGCTTTGGGACAAATTCTTTTTTTGGACCTTCCAAAGCCTCCACATGTTGAACCATTTGGCTACGCATTCTATCGCTTGCATTGGAGGCTCTGGCTATAAGTCATAGCGTCACGTGAATTTTTGATCTTTCCTTTAGGCTTAATACATCTGAGCCCTGTCCCTAGTGAACCTCAATTTTTTTCATTTGATCTTTAGATAACACAGAACTTTTTCATAACTTAACTAACAAACGATCTAATCGGCAACCAGTTCATAAAGTGTTCCTGATGTGTAGCAGCTGAAATTTCTCAAGCTCATCCAGAGGATCAGCATGGTTCGAAACAAAACCTCTATGTACATAATGTTTTCAGTAATGGCGATGAGGATCCAATCGTGATCCATTCAGGCGTCTTTGCTCTGGAGAGGGCAACGTAAAGCCGTCCATGGACAGGCACGTCCCCCAGGAAGATGTCGACATCGCTGAAAATTAGCCTCAAGCCTTGAAGATAGTTATCGCAGAGCTTCTCAGAAAGGGACGTAAATTATATGGTGGAATTGTAGTTGGCATCGAAGAGTTAAAGCACACTACTGGGAAGAGCTGGTCGTCTGAACATGAATGTTTCAAGGCGTTAGTGTAGCACATCGCATAGCTGTGAATCACTTCTTGAATATAGTATGTGAGACAATATCAGTTACACAGATCATTGCGGTTGCACTGAAATGCGATCATCGCAGTCGTTTGCATCGCCATATCCGAATATCAAAAGGATTCCTTCACTTTAGCGCTCATGTTGACGTCCAAGCAGTGAGTGAATGGGAAGCAGTGGTTAGAGGATGGACATAAGAACGCAAGGCGCACCGCAACAGTGCTCATGCTCGACTATAGAGAGAACTCTCTGGAATCGTCACCCAGTGCCGTAGTTTTCCACTGAGGGGAACATTAATTTGCGTTGTATTTCTGAAAAAGCGTACACTGCTTAGAAAGCGACATTCGGAGAACGAATAATTCGTCCCGTATAATTATGTGAGCTGACATGAGCTGTTAAGCTCCACTCCCCGCCTTTCATCACAAAGATGCGCTCGCTTTTCATCAGCGATGTTCAACTAGAATGTTGAGTTTAGTGTTCACTACAGGCAGAAGAAAAGCGGCAGCTCCGGTGGGGGAGCACTTGTTCCCGATTCCTTCCAGCGCAGCAGGAATATTGTCTGCAGCCACTTTCTGTATAGCATCAAGGATTCCTATTAGGAGATTGCCTTTCTTTCATATGCTTCGTAGTCAATGGAGGTGCTTGATAGTGCTAATGTGCGAGAGAAACCGCCAGTTCTCCATTTATTTTCTAGTGAACATAATCTTCAGACATCACGTCGACAAATTAATTTCCAAGATCATGCGCTTCGAGCATGTCACAAAAGCACGTCATTCATCCAAAAAAATCCTGATTGTTGTAGTAGAATCATACTGAATTGGCTCTCGAAGACTTTGGCGTAGGTGAACGTGACCACCCAGGGAACCAGCAGCTTTTGCTGCATCGAGGAAATTGGCGTAAAGTGTTCCATCAAGGTTACGGATATTTTCGAAGTATGTCTTCCCTTTGTATTGAAGTGCAAGATGGTTCTTAGAATATATCTTCCAATGTTTCTCGGTGAAGCAATGTACTCTTCCAGTTTCGTTTCCGCCGCTCTTCTAGGCGTCCACCCTCGGTTTCCATGGAATGTAAAACGCCTAGGACTTTGAAATTAGTAGAGGTTTTTAGCATCAAAGGGAACTTCTATCGGGATGTGCCTTCGAAGTTCCAGCACACCCAGCATTTTCATTTGTTACTGTGCTGTTGAAGTCGTGAACGATTCTTGCACACGCTCACAGATTCTCGTACTCTTCCTGTGTTGAAAGAGATTTTCTGAAAATCCGGCAGACGTACAGCTAATCTATGTATCGTGTGTGGTTTATCCTGCTCATGCTCATTCGTACTTTCGAATTTTACATTCACTCAATCTAGTCCTTTGAGAATGCATTGGTGTAGGTATTTCACGGCTGGAACATTCCGTAGTTTTCCATGTTCTTATTGCAGTCAAGTTTCTGTATGAGGTATATCTTTATGGGCACGATATTCATTCGTCGCTGCTATAAGAGGTTTTATAGATTTCAAACCTGTATAGACTACGCCTTCCCGAGAGTGATTTTTCTTGTCGTGGAGGTTTCGGGAATCGGTTTGAGTATGATCTACCTTGCATTCACGGTGAGTGCTTACCAAGAAGGCCTCACTTTTGGAGAATGATGTAGGGACTGATGGCAGCGTGCAGTTCCGGTTCCGCCCTTGGATTAGAGATTCTGTCACTGATTGCATCATCACACTCTTCACATATGCGCACCATCCACCCTTCCTTCATTATGGGCACCATATGGTCTTGAAACGACTGCTGCGTCATTCAGTTCTACACAAGACCAGATGTCATGCAGTCTCACTCCTTATCATAAGGGCATGTGACACACGAATCCGTTGTGCTTATGCAGTCAAAGGTTCGAGTGGTGAATATACACATCTCTCCACATGTCCAGACGACCTGCCTTTCTCACACATGATCGTATGGACGCATTTGATTTGTCTAATATGAACGGAATACGAAATGGAACTCCTCCTCGTGACGATTCTGTGCGACCATCTCTCACGTGTGACCATGTGTCGAAATGGGAATCCCGAGGTTTCGTAGTCTTTTGCCTGTGCTAGCGGAGCGCCTGTTGTACCGACTCCGCTTTTTCCTCGCCTTCTGAAGAAACTCTTGAAGCGGTGCGCAGCATATTCCTTGAGATATGGATTCTCAAGGTTTGATGGATGGGCGGAACGTAAATGGATCAGTATTTTTTCCGTGTAGTTGTAGTTGAACGACAGTAGAAGTCTCGGCTGTGTGTTCTCGTGAATATGCACATAGCCTAGGATGGCCTGCGACCCGAACCCGAACCATACGCCTGAGATTAATCGACTTCGCTCCACCTCTCGCACTTGTCATCGCCGTTGCGCCAATATCAGGCTGCGACGAGGATAAATTGGGAGCGCTCTAGTTGGTATACGAAGTGTTTTAATTGACAACCTCTATCTCTTTCGAGCGACCATGAGTGACTTCAACGCCAGGATCAGTGCCAGTCCAAGGACCAGCACTCGCCGAAATAATCAGCGAAGCCGATTTGCTTTCTATAAGGCTTGTGGCTTGGAGAACCAGTTTCAGTTGATTTAATCATATTTTACGAGCTTTTAGATGCCCAAGGTGATTCGGTTTCCCATTGAACCAACACCCTCAATTTTTAGGTCATTTTGAATACATTACCGTCACAGTAGGATTTCCGAAGGAGATGCAAGTTGG
This sequence comes from Haemonchus contortus, assembly GCA_000469685.2. Classification (NCBI taxonomy): domain Eukaryota; kingdom Metazoa; phylum Nematoda; class Chromadorea; order Rhabditida; family Trichostrongylidae; genus Haemonchus; species Haemonchus contortus. Next base: position 12,561,067 of record LS997567.1, on the reverse strand, counting down.
CAGTCGTTGGCTCCAGAAAGCTCCAGGAAAGTAGAATAGGTCACCGCAACCAGACACTTTTTCACACCACTGCATTGGCTTGTCGTTATTGGATACCTCGATGGTTGTCTTCGTGCGTGCTGGTCTACGTCTCCGGTAGGAACATTTTGCTCACTCTCCGATCCTACTAATTGATAATTTGGTATGACATATCTGACTAGTTGACGAAGTAGAATTCATTCAAAAAGGGGATTTTCACAGCCAAGCAATAGAACACATATGATGAACAAGTTGGTGCTCGACTGAATGTGATCGGAGGCAGCGATTTCGAACTAAGCAACGTCGACACTGCTTGTGTATTCTAGGCGTCTCCTGAGAATCTATGGAGCTGTTTTCTGCGCACCACCTCCACAAAAGCAGTTACATGTGATCAGTATTCCTTGTAGTACAGCGAAGACAATACAACTACTCAAACATTATTTCCTCCTACCAATCAAAAATACAGGGTTCTGTTAACCTCAAGCTGAGTCGGTCAGCATCAAAAAGACGTTCAGCAGTCTAAGTGGCCAATCCGAGTTGGGATTCTTCCCTTGTCATAGGAGATTCTTGATTAGTTTTTAACGACAGTGAAAATCTCGCTCAACATTCCACAGGCAAACAACAGCTGACCATGACCAGGAGAAAAATTTGTTTGCATCTCAATCTGTTGAGGGCCGCTCTGTAATCGAACAATCAGGAGCCTGGGTCGACCTCCGACAGTTACACCACCTCCGGTTCTCAACCGCTTATCGCAACAGATGTTGTGTATATGGCTGAACGAATGAAGTCGGCTTGTAGAAAGGTCAAAAGAACGACAGATTCTTTACCCCCCCCCCCTACCTGGATCTTAAAACGTTGACGACAACGCGCGTTTGGGCATTTTTGGCGGCGTGGGACCGACGCAATATTTGCGGCCCCGTCGACCGCGGGATTTCGAAGCTTGAGAGGGTAAACTACCTCCAACTACATATCGCTACTTAGTAATTCGATTAATAAGGTGAAAACACACAAAAGGCTTCTATATAATAAATTTTCCGCTTTATGAAAAGCTTATACAGACATGATAATGGCTGGGAGAGAAGAAAACTCGGAAGATGCTTCACAACTCGGCCATCTTCTGACGCAGAACTAGAACTCCTTAATGCTGTTGAAACTCAAATTCAATAGCTTGCTTTTAATGTTTTCCCTTTACTTGCTTATTGATCTCAACGAAAATGTCGATGTTTGAAGTAGGCTCATAATTTTGTGAGACTTGGAAAACCTGTGTGAAGATGAAGCATATCTGATCATATTATGAACCATTCTGTTTATAGCTTTGTTACTGCTCGGTCTATTATATAAACACAAAAAACATATGAATAAATCACACATGCGCAAAAAAAAAGCTGCGAAATGAGCGCGGGACACATGTGTCCCGCGTTGTCCCAAGTGGCCTGCGAAACGCGGGACATATATGTCCCGCGCTGTCGTCAACGTGTTAAAATCAATGTTTAAAGTTTACCTATTCTCGCAAGTTGAGAGAGAATTCCGTCAACAGATGGTCAAGAACTTCATGCATTTTCGCGATGACAATAAAATCAGGAATAGGATCCAGAGACGTCAAACGAATATCAGGGCGACTGGTGGTGAATCTGCTACAAAGAAACTTTAAATGGAAGGAGTATTTTGCTGGGTATCCTGCAAGTGGAAGAGTTTCTTCTCCTTCAAAACTCTCGATACTGACTGCGAAGATGATAATGTGCCCTTCACAGAGCTTGTTCCATTCGATGGCTCACCTGCTGTCGTTTGCTAACATTTGAGAGCAGCACGTGCAAAGCTCTAACGCGATACTTGTTGTGAACATCTGATGACCACCTTTATTTATTGCCAACTTGTGTGCAGAAGGCGAGCCCATCTAACTATTGAAAGTGTGGAAACATGCGAACCAGCATCCACTTTTCTAGTATGAAGCTCAAACTCGCTCAGCTATGATCTGACCTAATCTTGATCGTCATTCGCCTTCTGCGGTTCGGGCAATTTCTTCTTTTTGATTGCTTGTTCCATCTTGCTAATTTATGCATGTGTTGGGGGTTGATCTAAGGCCTAGGATCGAATGAGAAGGTCAGAGCTCAAAAATAGGGAAGCACGTGAAATTTCCGACTTTACTATGTATTTTATACAGTAGCGCTTGAAAGTCTTCGGCCGAATGCTTCTTCAGCCGCCCTAAAAATCGTGACTCCTTTCCTTCGTATCTAAACATGCGAAATTTCGATATGAGTAGCATGTGTGTATTGTGAACCACTATCAGCCTATAATCTGATCGTGTTTCAGATATCCCTGAAAACTTGAACTCAAAATCAACTGGAAATACGGATGATGGTCCTACTGGAACTTATTTCCTTTCTGCGATGTTTTAAGTGTACGAGCGGAAATGCCTAACACAGTAGAGGAGAGAAACGCACATAAGGTGCGAATAACTGGAGACCTTACTAACATTGCTTTGGGCGAATTCTGCTACCGCAAAACACCTTCCATAAATTACGTGGATATTGCTGCTTTGCAATCATTCAGATAGTCTTACATAGTGCGAAATATGCTTTTGATAAATGTCATACTTTCACGCGAATTGTTCCACTAAGAAAAAAGTTATGAACGGAAATGCGTGAGAGCGTCTGCTCGAAGACTTCCGAGCGCTGCTGTATATAGTGCAGTTGAGTGCATCAGCAATATCTTGTCCTGCTCCGCCGCCTCGTTAGGATTATTTGATGACCATATCTATAAGACCTATAAAACGCATGACCCCAAGACGGAATCTCACTAGTCGCATTTTGAGGGGCTGTTGCAGATATATATATATATATATATATATATATATATATATATATGGTATACATATATGGTATATGGTATATTTATACGTATATATATATATATATATATATATATATATATATATATATATATATATATATATATACGGAAATCGCGAAAGTTCATTCCTTTGAGTGGTCTTTAGCAGAACAGAACAGAGCAGAAACAACACAACACTGTTAAATCAACTCCTTTTTTTAGTTTTTGCTTTCAAATCGATTATTTATATCGAATATAAATGAACCTGCCTCATCTGCATTGTGTCGTCGTGCTGTGTTCTGCTGAAGACCACTTGCAGGCAGAACTGACAGAATTCACGGAATGGATCTCCTATTCGGGCCGCAATATGTGTTGTATAGTTTGAAGGCGCTAATGTTACTGGGTCTTAAGTTGAATGTGTTCCCCCTCGTTATTGTGCACCTGAAAAAATTATTCACTTTTCAAGCTATTGCTGGGCACCCCTTCAACACTCAAACATCCGTTTAGAGAGTCTCCGGAAATCAGAAGATATGTATCTAATTTTCATATTCATTACAAGACCACAGTGGCTTGTTATCAATTGCGTTCTCCCGCTCTAATAAGCATAATAATGTCACCTCGATTGAATAGCTAATTTATATTGACACTGTATAGGTAAATATTCAACAACTTTTTTCTCTTTTTTATTCCCGCAACATTGTTTTTTGTACTCTATTTTTAGTAGAAATTGGCTGCTTCAATAATTACGCGGCAATTCTTTATAGTAAAACGTAGGAGGGGCGTGACCCAACTAGCTGACACTTACCCCCACCCTCGGCTCCGCAGCTGTAACGACTCTTTTGATTCATATTCATGTCCTTTGCTAGAATGTTAAAGTTTCCTCACAGATAAAATTGAGAGAACCTTTGAAATACATTACGTGAACTTCTATCCGACTCGCTGCTCTCGAGGGGATTCAACGAAATAATTGGTCAGGACCTAACTAGGTAAATGAATTAACCCTGTTCCCAGTTTTTCCAACAAACCGCACATGCTTGAGTGCCGAACGAGGATTCAATCATTACCTCTGATCTACCCTGAAGATTTTCACCATAATTTGCCTACCTCAACAAGATAAATAGCCATCCTACAGCACTAGTTAGGCATCATGACTGCGAAATTCGCGAAGTGATTTGAGGAGTAATTTGAAACTCGTGGTTTTTTCTGTGTTGGTTTCGGCAATATTTTCTTGCCTTTCGCGATACATTATTCAGAAGCAGTTGGAAATGAATCCATTTTGCAAGACGAAAACAATTTGTCCTCCTTTTACTTCATTGTTGGAATAGGCGCAGTGTTGCTGTGCAGAAGCGGCTGCGCTTAGTGGTGTAATATGAAATTGATGTATCAAGCTCAGAGTCTGAAAGTCTTTGTCGTTGATCAAACCACTTTTTGATGCGCCTCCGCATTTGGCTTCCGTCCAGGATCGTAGTGGCGTTTTGAATGCGTATGTGGCTTGCGATGGCGAGCATATGTTCATGTCAATGCTCTTCTCCTTCCAGACGAATCTGGTACCAATCAACCGAGCCCGATGGGTGGCTTGGTCGGTCTAGACGAGCACCGATCACACGCTATTATATACGCCTAGTCCGGGATTTTAACCGCGGACTTGTGTGCGCGATAGTGCGATGTTTACCGCTACACCACTTCTGCCCGAGACTCATGTTTAAGGGGAGATTTAAGACAGACAGACATTTCTTTTCCTTCATGTCGTGGAAAATGAACATTTTTCTTCTATAATTCCGAATTTGAAGCCTTTCCAAGATTGAAGAACTGATAATGCTAACATTGAAGAAAGTCGAATACGGATCTCGTATTGTTTGGAATGTTTATTCCCATTAAAATCAACTAATTTCGCTTTTCAAATTATAGCTTGAAGTTGATGTGTTTTTTGCTAGCAATGTGTTTTTTTCTAGCCAGTTATTAGCATGCTTCACAACTGAGTAGAGAGCCTTGAATGAGAATCAGGTGACATTCATAAAGAATATCGCTTCAACAATTTTCCAGAATGCAGTTATTCACACATCAGGAACGTCCTCTCTTTCCGCTCGAAGCCTTGGCGAAGATTCAGGATTTTCTTCGTGGGAGCCTCGAGCTGAACAAGTTTTTATGTCATAGTTACTGCTAGACCACTGCAATATTTCATAAGGTTGACCTATATGGAGGAATAGATGAATTAAATGTGTATGTGCAAAGCCTCCTCTCTAGAAACACGAATTTTTATATTACAGCAGCGTTACAAAAAAGGGGAAATCGTCACCAATCCAGGCGGCATTCGAAAGAAATTCAATGGTAAACAGTGGCGTCGGCTTTGTTCTAAGGAGGGCTGTAATAAGGTAACGGATTAATGACGATTTCGCGTGTAACCTTACCATTATTTTCAAACTTGTGTCCAACCACCTACTACATCTGCTGCAGTGCTTAAACATTCAATAATGTAATTTTATATTCTGTTTCCCATGATCCGTATACTGCTTAAGTATTCCTTCTGCAGTCTTTCAGTGTCGAGATATCTCTCAAGCCAATCCATTGAGCTTACTTCATTCCCTCAAAAACAAGTTCGGGCGGAACCAAAGTGCACCAATGTCGCAGAATTTCTAGGAGACGAGCTGATCTGCACCTTGCCCTTGAATAAGATTTGAGCACTTATCCTTTCTGTTCCTGCACATAAGACTCGCTTGTCGACCTTTTTGTTTTTGTCCCATTGAGGGCACATTCCACGTCGAAACTAGTTTCTGTCATGTCCTATCAAAATATGCCTCTCGTTGCGTGGGCTGTTGTCATGTTGAAAACGGGTTCGGTAGGACGTAATATGAGCTCAAAAATTATTCCGATGAACGCCACTACCGGGAGTAGCCTTGTTTCAAGAGCTCTGTGTGTACCATTCAGGAGCTTGAAGTCTTGATTGCATGTATTCTCGCCCTCCGGCGACAGTGGTAGACAATTTCAGACATTTATTTTTTGTTCATTTTAGCAAACCTTTTACGCATATCCCTTTCATACCACTTCCTTGTCGTGATCTCGTACAACTCCCTACTTCAACTAGCCTTAAAAGCAATATGCCCCACAAAATCAAATTTATATACCCCTTGATCTGCAACAAGAATTCCGTAGTTCATTTTAAAAGGTACCTCAGAATTATTATGGACTGCGCCTTTAACGTAAGCAGCATGCTCAATGGATGGTTGGAATGACTTGCAGTGCATGAAGTGCGAAAACTTCGATTGCATTTGGACAAAGTTTTGAAAAGAATTCAAAAAACAAGAATCGTAGGTTGCCTTTTATATGACGGGATTAGAAAACTAAAATAAATGTTAATCATCGAAAATCGCTTTACTTCCTTCGAAAATATTCCCCATTAAGATCTATACACTTTTGCATGCGTTCGAACCAATTGTCGAAGCACTTTTGCCACTCTGAGTGTGGTGACTCTAAAACATGCACTCTGAACGCATCAACGGCTTCTTCAGGTGTCGAAAAACGTTCACCTCTCATTCCATTTTTTTACGTATGGGATAAGAAGAAGTCACCCGTGGACTATATGGCTGATGACTGAAATCGTTGTTTTGAGTGCTCAGAAATGCAGTTGTTTGAGGCGATGGGTGGGAGCTCGCCTTGTCGTGGTGAAGAGTGGTCCGTCTTCGGCGGTTGGTTTTCCTGGTTTTTAGGAAGAAAACTGGCAAACAAATGGTTGTATACCACTCAGAATTGACACCTTTCTTCTTGTTTTATTGGTACGGTTGCGACATGTCCAGTTTTTCCAAATAAACAGGCGACCACTTGCTTAGAAGTGCTCCGTGCGCGGACAGCTTTTGTTGGAGGCTCATCCTGAAATACCCATACGGTCGACTGCTGTTTACTTTCGGGCTATTGAATGTATGCTGGTCCCCATCTCACGAAAGGTCACATGACGACCTTGCAATATTAGTTTGCGCACAGCAGCGGAACAACCTCCATGAAATTCGTCTTGGAGTGAACTACGCCTTCGGTTGAATTCACCATCCATCGATAAGCGCTGGTCCTTGATGGAGCTTCATCGTCAAAGGGGGAGGGGGAGGTTAAAGGGAAAGAAGATTTGGCTTAAGTGGGGGACGGGAGCGCCAGAGGCCTGAGTAAATTTTTTTAGTTAGTGTAAACAACACAAAGAGCGCTCACATGTCAAAACGTTCTGAGTACGTATAACTTCAAAAATGTCAAACTTCACGATAAAGCTGTCAGTTGCCAGATTGGAGCACTAGGCTTGCTCAATCCCAAAATATAGAAGGCAAGCCTCGTATTCAGCACTCCTTCACTATCATTTTCGGTTTGGTCGCTTTGAGGTGATGAATCGTGATAATATAATCTCACTTGTCCAATTCTTACCCATTCTCGCTTACTCTAGCAGTAACACTACGAAATAATTTACTCACATAACATACTAGCCCAATCTGACCTGTTCTTAGTAATTTAGGCTCCGAACATCCTTTGCATCTGCTCAACTGCATTTCACACATAAATCATAAATACGTTGACACGACCGCAAAACAGCTCTAATTGAAGATTCCTCGTCAATCAATGGGCTCATTAGAGTAGCAAGATAGTGTTGACCTCTGAGGGATCTAACCTTCGTATGTCTAGGTAACGTCTTTCTCTTTTACGGTATACCATTATCCTGCAGAATACAACAAAAAAAGAGTGAAGGTGCTCTAATGTTTTCGAGAGCAATGAGTTGAACTCAATACTTGACGGAAACTAGGCAACACCTCACAAGTTCGCCCATCTGATAAGAGAAAAAAAAGCTTTTAACCGAGGCATCTAGAGTTTGTGCTGAAGGATAGTAATCGAACTTTTTGGTTCCCTTCAGTGTTCCTTCTCTTCAAAATCGAGCACCTTGCTAGAGCAGTGCCCAAATTCCTCATCACGGCTGTCAAAATGTTGTTCATGGCTTCAAGATAGGATTAAGCCGCGAAGATGAACGGGGAACCATCAAGTATGGTGCCTCGAAAGGAAAAAGCACAACAATTTCGTCAGGATTTGGATCATTTCTTACTCGGTGAGGCTCCCAAAGCTATTGTAGCAGAACAAGTCACGTTCGAGAGAACATTACTGAGTATGTTCTCTAGAACGAACACCTGCAATGCTGCTACTGATTCGTGGTTAAGGCGGTTCGCGGCGGATTGGTCCGCTCGACCATAACTTGTGCTAAAGTACTCCAATCAACTTGAAGGTATGATCAGCGGTGAGCCGGCTTGTGAATAATCCAGATGAGTGATGAATTTCAGATTACCTTTGAAATTTTCCTTCATTTCCAGGAGTACGATAACTGAGCCTTTCTGCTTCTAGTGCTATACTTGCGGATGTAACAGCATCGTAAAACCTTTATTTCGATTGAATTTCTAGTCGTTGAAGGGCATGAATGGAGCTATATCCGAGGCGAGCACAGAATCGTGATCATTTTAACATCCTACAGGGCATAATCCAAATACTTTCGGCAGAATGAAAGCAATGGCTCAAATATAAGGTTTTTTAAGTCTCTGCTACCTCTTTCCAGCAATCTGTATACTTTGAGCGGAGTGCCAATGGAGAGCACCGCCTATGAGAATCCAGTCGCATTATGAATTTTGATTCTCTTTAATTTTGCAACTCCATTTACCAAAAATCGAACCCGAATTAATCGAATCTATTCCCACGAGTACCTAAGAATGTGGATACGACATCAACGTAAAGTATCCACTCCAATTAGAGATTTCGTTGTCACTTTTCGATGCCGTACGTGACGCTATATTTGAGAGAAGCATAGAATCAAGTTTATTTGAATAATAACAAGAACAAGGAATAATTGAAACAGCTCTTGTCAAAAACTGTTATTTGAATTAGCAATTTTTTTCATAGTTACGTCTGAAAGAGCATTCTGGTGAATAGGCATTTTTGCACTAATTTAAGGGTTTCGATTATGTGATATGAGGAATACATGCAAGATAATCGCAAGTATGTGATCAAGTTCAGATTAACTTTCGATCAATATAAATTTCGCGAATGCTCCCAATATCGATCAGCTATAATGTGGCCTGAAAGTGACTACGGCTGAGAAGTCAATTTTTTTTTCGTATAAAGTCAATCCTGATCAGCTAATAGTGGTGCTGTAGAATTGATTGTTGTGCTCAGGCATATGTGGGTCGTGTGAAGCTACGATGGGAGGTGGCTGGATCGCATTATAATCGGTCGTTGAGCTAATTGACGCTTCGCTATCGATCGCTATTGACCTACTGCCTAAACTGCTGCCGTGCCTATTTAAGAGCACGCCTGGCGAACCATAATGGTATGCATCCGGCAACTGGCAGAGAGAAACTACAATGCTATGAAGAGTACAGTTTGGCTTCTAGTACCAAACCTAAGTTTTACCAGTTTTGAATCTTTGCAAATTCTTTTTTGCTTGTTCAGAACCGCTTTCTTGATGCACCCCCAAACTGTCCATGTTCTAGGAACTGGTGGGCATTGATAGTAGGAAGCGGCCCAGTTAGCTCAGAGGAACGTACTTTGTTTGCCGAGGATGTTGTTTCAGTACTTGCAAGCGCTATGTACGCCGGCAGATATGAACCATTACAGATCGACATCGGGTGCAAACGTGACACGAAAGTATTCCCTCTACGCTACTGGGTTGGTTGAAGATATGAACATTCCAACCAACCCTTCGATAGCGGCTCTGACCGGTCGCCCCACAATATTGAGAGATGGCCGCCGACTTCCGAAGTTTTACAAGGTTGGCGATTTGTGGACAAAACTTCAGTCTCGGACGGGACTCGAACCCGTACTTGTCCTTTCCGGGGACCGTGCTCTTATCCCTTACACTACCGAGACCCCGCTTGCCCTCGCCTTCTTAATGGCTTATATGCCATAGCTTATCAGCACTCACACGTACAACGTGTTGAGCCGGTCGGCCAATATCAGCACAGAACCGTTAAGCTTAAGTGGTTTCTCTTTGAACAGTTGGGCTCCGTACGCTGACAGGTGCATCACAGCAAAGAACTCGTCAAACAGAGATCGGTTTTCCGATCTAGGCCTCCCCTTCGAGGATCTGGCTATGGGCTGTGGTAGGACATGGGGTTACGCGAAAATGTTTGGCTCACCGCGCATTGGCTCCTTCACTTGACTTGTTGATCTAAAATCTGGACTATGAAGCAGAAATATGACCATTCCAGAGATATGGCCACAATCTTTCTATTACCTCTGACCACTCTTTCCTGCGTTTTGGTACGTTCTTGGGCAGAGCTAGTCCATAGGAGCCCTGCCCTCTAGGGGCGTCTGTGGGCGTCTGTGGGCGATGCTCCGCTCTTTGTGGGCGAAGCTCCGCCGGGCTGGCATTTCTCTGTTGATCGTGCCCTTTGCCCAGACCATCCAAAATTCAGTCGACCTCTCCGACTGCTTCTTTAACTAATATCGAATTTCCTTACACAGGGACAATCAGACACTATCGAATTTCAAATAGAATGGTGCTATGTTTTTCATCTTCATTTTTTTTGAAAATTTGCATTGGCCTATTCCGCAAATAGATACGTCCACCCTACGCTTTCTCACGACCGTTTTCGCTTGGTACCTTTTTCTCTCAATATAATGCATTTCTTCCCAGTCCTGGCTAAAGGAAACCTACTGTCAGAATTCGAAAAATGTCAAATTTTCGAAAAATAGAGGCAAGGATCGTCTAATCAACGAATCGCACAAGATTTGGCCGCTGCCTCGATGTAAACATTAGATTCCCAAAAATTCTGGTGCTTATGGAACCAAAAAGCTCACAGGACAATCTTTACGGCTTCCGATTAGAGGTAAGCGACAGATTCTTCGGGAAGCATCAAACTCGACAGCGTCATGCGCGGAAATATAACTTTCCTACGAACTTGATGTCTCAACGGATACAGTTTATCGGATGGTATCAGAGTCGTCAAAAGTTCATCGTTCGTCAAAAAATGAGCCCAGTACTGTTTATGAATTAGGGACAGGAAAATCGAGTATATTTCGCAGGAAGGCACATTCGATCTGAGTGAAGGGAGGTGGCTGTTGCTCTTTGAGATTCATTCTTCTTTCGTTAGATGTTTCTCTCTTTAGGTTATGTTTTCTGATAACAACTTTTTGACTACGACGGACCGGAATGCGGTCGATTTTATTGGCAGGATTACGGAAATTTTTGGGCAGCAATCACATCGAGAGGAGAGGCCTGAAATTTTGTTCTGAGTAGCGGATAATATGAATTCCTCCGGCTATCAAGCTGCTATGGAGCACCCGCTTCTTCCTTTTTGGGTACAGAATCGGCGACAAAACTTTGTTTTTATGCAAACTAACGCCGCGATACATGTCGGCCGAAGCACTCGATCGTTGTTTAGTCGTCTCCAAATCACCTTTCTGCCTTGGTCCACGATGAGTCTTGACCTCAGTCCAATGGATAACGTTAATGATAGGAAACATGTACCCCGAAAGTTGTCAGTTTTGAGGCGTCAATGAACTCGAAGGAGCCATCATCAAAGCATGGCACCTAGTTGACCAAAAGTTGATCGACAATCTTTGTGCAAACATCGATCGCATCTTCTCACTTTTTCGCAGAATGTAGAGCCATTAAATTATTGAATTTGTAATGTCATTTTTGTTGATCTCTCCTTGTTATGTTTATTGTTTTATTAATAGACGTATCTTTTCGCGGAATGGAACTTTTTTATTCCAACTTCGTTTCTTATGCTAACTTTGATTAGTACTTGTCACAATCTCTAATCAGTCGGAGACTTTTCCAAACACAGTAAGATTAACGAGTTTCAGGTCAATTCATGGGTGGACATGTCTTTCTTTTTGTATTTTTTATCTTTACTTTAATTCACTTTACTTGATATTTTCATGCAAAGCGGTGATATTATTCACATCGTAGTCCAATTTGAATACGAACTCTTCATCTTTGCTAGTTGAGTAATACGTTGATGCATAAGTAATGCGGATATTTTTCAACTAGTTTTACTTGAGAAACTATTAAAATGCTGAATGAAAAAACGTCCAAATATGTAGTTACTCCGTAACGTATCCACTGTCTATGTGAAGCAAAGCTTCCAGTTTGCTGGGCAGACGGTTTCCCTAATTGGGAAAATCTTATTCCTTGAGGCGATCTTCGCCGTGGACATCGGCCATCATGTCAACCTCTTCGTCGTAAGCTCTGTTGACTAGCCAGTATTCCAACGAACGGTTGACATGTTAATACAAATAAGTTAAATCGGTGAGATTTTTTAGTAGATCCTATTCCCTACTTGGCTTTGGCTGACTGTTCCATCACCGAAAAGTTCGTTGAGATGGCGGAATGACTGTGCAACCATCCAACAACCATTTCTTGAAGAAGTAGAGCATAATGTGACGAATGTGAAGATGACCTTAAGATGCATTCCTGCTGAGGAAAACAAGAGGAGTGTTTCTATAAGAATCTTAAATTCAGTATTCAAATTGTATCGAGAGAAACGAAGCCGCGAAAAAATCCGCAATAATTATGCACCAAACTAATATTCGACATTGTTTTTAACACTTCACTTCTACTCAGCTAATAAATAGTGGCCATGTTCCCTTGGAGAACAGAGAAGTTGAAGAAGAAAAAACAAAACCTTACTCCTCAGCTGAGGTTCGCCTAAACATATCAAAAGGAGTATACAATTGATCAGTTCTTCGCGATATTTTCAAACATGTGGGGACTCATGGCTTCAATACACAGGAACTGAAACCGCTATTTGAAGTGGAGAGCTAATATGGAGAGGACTTCGGAATAGATTTTATTGTGATAGCGTATCGAACCTGTTATTTGAGAAAGATTTCTGCTTGTTGAATGTTATAAGTATCAGGGTTGCTCCTGAAAGAGCAGGGCAATAGAGAAGACCGGGTATCAACAAAGATTTATGGTGAACATGGCGACCAATCGTAGGGCGATCGAAACCTCTACCATCAAATTTTAACATCAGTTATGCCGAAGCTCAATGATTCATTAGGTACAGTACAGCTACTACAACTATAGAACCGTCGCTTTAAAAAATCGTTTTATCTGTAAACTCAACTGACGTTATCAGAATACATGACCTCAATCTCTTATTGAGTTGGATTCTGTATGACAGAAAAGCAGACTTCTCAGCCGCAGCCGTTTTCAGGCCACATCATATTGTCAACATAGGAAGCATTCGTGAAATGTACATGAATTAGAAATAATATGAACTCCGTGATCCAAATTTGTGTTGACCACATACCTGCGACTATCTTGCACGTACTCCTTGAATCACATAATCGAATCCTTTGACAGAGTGTAGAACACTCATTTTCCATGAAATTCTCATTCTTCGATTTTCGTATAAATAGAGTTGCACAATCTATGAAAATCGAAATTTCATAATACGACTGGATTCCCATAAGCAAGGCTATCAAGCGCCATTCCATTTCGCGCAATGTTTAACGACGAAAGGGTCGTACGGAAAGGAGCACTGCAGTAATGCTGAGGGAAAAAAGGTACAACTAAGCATGGGAAATATTCATAGACAAGTTGGCCTGCGCACGACACCGTGCGCGGCTCATGGCTTCTTATGAATGGATTTCCTTGAAGATAATCTGTAGCGTACAACACAGTAACCACCTACTTCCGAAGAAATGAAGAGTACCGTCTTCACACCCCAACTTATAGTCATAAGCCGTCTATCGATGTACACATTTTTGGCAGACTGCATTCGGTAACCATTAACATTCGTTTATCCATATTTTAATCAAGACAATCTATAAAAACAAGAGCAATCAATCAGGAGTAGGCATTTGATAACATACCAATCGACGATCTGTTGGACAATATATTGTTTGATGAAATTTAATGCAAAAACCATGATAAGCAGGTCCAAATTAACAATTTTTGCTCGAACCCCATCATCAGTGAGTGGAGTTTACACCTGCCACCATCTGCCAATAGTTCTCCCATCTCGCCCTGCATTTCTACCAAATTTGAACGCCTCAGGCCAAAATTTACTATTTTTGCGGCAGCTCCGCCCCCAGCCAGTGGGTGGAGTCACACCTATCACCTGCCACTGGCTTTCGCATCCTGCAACCTGCATCTCTGCCTAATTTGAGTACTCTAGGCCTAGGAGAACAGGATTTACAGATTTCCGATGAAGTACACTTTTCGCGCACGCACAGCCCCTAGTGGGCAGGGCCCGGCGTCACGTGTGCTCTGAAGGAATCACTCCTCAGATATTAGAGGAGGGTGGTTAAAAGAGTATCGATTCCAGCCGGACCGTGATACAGAAGAATGATTTATATTCTATTACGAAACCGGCAGGGATAGCCGAGTGGATAAGAGTGTAGGCTCACGCCTGCACTTAGAGGGAGTGTGAGTTCGATCCCTGCCGAGGCAACTCCATGCCTTGCAAAAATTGCAAAAATGGTGTCGGTACCAGCGTCAGGCCAGGTTGATGGAGAAACCAGTCACAACAAATATGTCTGAAGTCTCAAAGAGTATCCGTGATAAAGCTAGGACGTCACCCGGAAGTGGCGCACAGGGCCCTCGCCTGAGTTCTGTGGACAGTATGCGAGGGCTACCGAGGAGTGAACGACCTCGGCCAAAAAGTTAGTTCGAATAGGGACTCTAAATGTGGGATCGCTCACTGGGAAGTCCCGGGAAGTCGCTGATCTTATGAAGCGCAGGAACATCCAAGTCCTATGCCTTCAGGAGACCCGCTGGAAGGGAGCAAAGGCCAGAGAAATTGGAGAGGGTGTCAAACTCTTCTACAACGGAGAAGACACCAAACGAAATGGTGTGGCTGTAGCAGTGGCAGACTCCCTGAAAGACTCTGTCTCCGCCGTCAACAGGGTCAGCAGTCGAATCATATCGGTGAGGATAGACACGAAGGAGGGGAACTGGACAATAATATCATTGTACGCACCTCAAGCCGGCTGCCCCATCTACGAAAAAGATGAGTTCTATCTGAGACTTGACGAGACCATCCGATCAGTTCCGGAAGGGGACTACCTTACCATAGCAGGTGACCTGAATGGGCACGTCGGCAGTGAAAGGAGGGGACTGGAAAGGGTGCATGGAGGTAAAGGTGTAGGAGTCAGAAACGATGAGGGAGAAAGGGTCCTTGCCCTGGCTATAGCTCACGACTTGGCAGTCTGCAGCACCTTCTTCGCGAAAAGGAAGTCCCAGAAGGTAACCTACAGCAGTGGAGGGAAAGAAACGGAAATAGATCATGTGCTGGTAAGAAGATCGTCCCTCAACACTGTGACGAACATTCAGATTCCACACGATACACGATATACGAATCTCCTACAACCTAGTGCTTGAAGGAATCGACGGTACCCTTTCCCTGATATTGACCTTGACAGACTTCACTTTGATAACTCTCTCAACGGGTCCCCACTCGCGCAAAACTACCGCTAATCCTACTCGAGCCTGGCAGCATGGCTCCCATCACTGCCAGCCCTTGGGATGCCGATATCAAAAGATGGCGGATCGAATCAATGAACAGTCACATCACGCAGTTAAGGGTGCCCTGAATTGGCGTCCACAACAGCCGCTCTCCCCGTGTAAGGACACCACTATCGCTTACGGCCTGCTTTAGTATCCATAGAGGTGCGGGGCGGGACACGAGAAAGATCATCATGAAGGGAGCTCATGACAACGTGTACCTAGAGAGCCGGTTTATCCCCACTCGTTCCTGTCTGCGTTGTTCCAGTTGATTTCCAAACGGCGCCATTCAATATTGTTACAGACGAGCAGACAAACAGAAAAACAAACAGACAAACCGACCAACAGAGAGACATTTGTGGTTTAAATAATGGGAAGGATTCTGAACAGCCTCCCAAAGACGAAGCCAATCTGCACCAATCTTTTTTGGCAAAAGGCGTGTCCGTTGTGAGGCTGACAAGAAAATAGATCCCTGCTGTCGACCGCTCTAAGAATCGACTTGTGTCGCACAAGCGGTTGTACAACGACGTTCCATATTTCGCTGTTCTCGAAAAACCCTGTTGATTGCACGTAAGCTATCGGGAAGAATTATCTACATGTTTGTTGGCTCGCTCTGACTCATTTCATTCCATTCGTTTGTTTCTGCGAATCTCACGCCATCGTTTCTCGCGTCATTGAACTGCTTCATGGGTAATCTGATGCCGTCATCATAGGGGAGGAGCAAGACGGATCCATCATAAAGGATCAAGGAACTTAATATATTATATGATCATCAAATTTTTCAAAGAAAAGACAAGCCTCTTGCGCGCCAGCAGTCTCAATGGAAGAGTGCTTATTTTCAGACAGTGAGAAGGAAAATCGTTTTTCCTGCTCGTTTCTCTCATACTTATGAATTGAAATTAAGCTAACAAGAGAGAAGACAGAATCGAATCAAATGTTGCCGATAGCTTCTGACGCATTTTTTACGACGTCTTCGAAGGTCTGTAGCACTGTGCGTGAATACGCGTATCCGCTGTTATCTTGAGAGCACTTCCCTGAACACCGGAAGAGAGTCATAGCACACTCGTGTCGCTTTTTTCGGCATTCGCTTTGCAAACAATATTGTTTCATTTTGCTTGCCGTGTTTCAACTCTTTTTGTTGCTGTTTTCTTTCGTATTTCGCTGGGCCACGGGCTGTACCATGTTGTGCACATCCATTTACCTTTGCAGAAAGGGTTCGCTGTGCCATGTGTTTGCTAAGCATCTTCCGCTTTTGCAGTGCCTTGTTACCGGGCGTGTGACGGTGCATGACACTCCTTCAGGGGGTTCGAGGAGGGGGGGGGGAGAGGGGGTTTTCCCATTTTTCTGCAATTATACCATTGTGACTAAAAGTATATTCTTTATTGGTGCCTGTTGGGGGTTGGAGTGGTTTTTCTGCCTGTTTTTGAGGTTTCTCCCACGTCTTTTCTGTGTGCTCCACGTTTTTTATCCCACGCGTGATGTGTGTTGACAGAACCTTGCGTAGGCCTCGTATTGTTTATTAATCTATATACGTTAGCTATTTCCAAGCTTCCCCCTCATCGTAAAGCAGCTTCCTTGATCTTTCCGTATGTTTGTTTCAGGTGCCACTCTCAAGCGCTTCCATTAGGCTATAGCTACCGTCCCATTTGGCTAGTTGCCTGCACGATATTTCGACTATCTGCAATGAAGTCGCTTCTGAGAGCATGCCTTATTCGCTAAGTTCCTTATGACGGAACAGAACTCGATTACGGTTTGCCCGAGTCAAACGGCTGATGTGCGCAGGTCTGCTTGAGACTTTACTCTGATTAGTTCCATCTACACGGAGCCTATCCTTCATTGTATAAACTACAGACGTCAGAAGTGCCCTTTCGGTAAGGTCTCAAATACTGTCACTGCATTTCCGAATCATTGCAATCTGTTACAGTCTTTTCACTGGCTCTTTAGACAGTTCATTTCGAACGCGCTCGAAACCCTTTGATTCACCCGCCCGGTCAACAAAGGAAAGGCTGTACTTCCGGTAGATATAGTGGGCATGTAGTCACTCAATGAAAACTGATTATCCTCACATGTGACCGACGATTGTTGTGTTCTTGGACAAACTCTCTGAGTCGCCCCGCGGCGTAGTTACGCAACACGGTTGGTTCGATCGTACCCAAGTTTTTGAAGAATGATCTGTGAAGTCTTCGTCGTAGGTTTAATTAGCCTTCGAGGTTTTTAAACAACACTTTATCCAAGCGGCTTACGTTTCGGCAATATCGCCTTCGTCGGAGCCTGTAAGTCGAAACTATATTTGTGATTCGTGGGCCACCATTTCAAATTACAAGAAGAGAACTCTATAGGAAAGTAAAACAGAAGCGATGAGCTGACCTGTAACCGGCTGGAGCTGTTTGTCTGCACCCTGAACAGGTCAGCTCATCGCTTCTGTTTTACTTTCCTATAGAGTTCTCTTCTTGTAATTTGAAATGGTGGCCCACGAATCACAAATATAGTTTCGACTTACAGGCTCCGACGAAGGCGATATTGCCGAAACGTAAGCCGCTTGGATAAGGTGTTGTTTAAAAACCTCGAAGGCTAATCAAACCTACGACGAAGTTATTTCAATATGCCGAGGTTAATCGAAAGTCGGACATGGGATATTCTGAGCTCTGTCCTTTCCCCGCCATGCTTCTTCCACCACAAGAGCCCAATGTTGTTGCTGATACGAAGTTCCGTCTATTCGCAACAACACTCTTCTCAGAGCTCCGTCGGAACATAGGCGTACGCGTTTTCCACAACCTAAGTGCTGCTCAAAGACGGGGACTCAAGGAACTCGGGGAGTTATCGCAGTCGGGTGCAATAAAAATAAGCGTAAGCGACAAAGGAGGGGAGTTTGTAGTGCTGTCGCAGGACTTGGACAGGGCGATGACGCGCTTGCACCTACAAGATCAATCCACGTACAGTCCTTCTGCCCCAGAGGAATTCACGAGGCAGTATCGACATCTAAACAAAGTGTGGACGGAGACTGCGAAGTTGGCAAACTTGCCAAAAACTGTGATCAGCAGACTTAAATGTGACCTACCCATATGTCCCGTATTGTATCTGCTTGTCAAAACTCATAAACTTCCCCAGGATGGCATACATGTAGAGGATCCTAGCAGGTTCAAAGTAAGACCCATTATAAGTTGTGTTGGTGGCCCTACGGACAGGATTGCTCGGTTTCTCAATCTAATCCTGATACAACTGCTACGGTTTGTCCCAGCACACTTACCAAACAATAATGGGTTCCTAAGAATACTACGTGAAGCCAGGTTAGAAAGAGGAAATGTAATGGAGTCATTTGACGTGACTTCATTATATACAAACGTACCAAGGGAAAACGCATTGCAAGCAGTACTAGAAATCCTGTCTGAGCACCATGCTAGTCTGAATTTGTATGGCCTCACTATCAGGCACATTATGTTGCTGCTCGACGAAAGCCTAAAGTGCAACGTCTTTAGGTGGTCGGGTGAATGCTGTAAGCAAGTGAGAGGACTAGCTATGGGGCAGAGGTTAGCACCAGCGCTGGCTATAGCGTTCATGTCGAAAGTTGAAAGACCCGTCTTGGAGCGAAGACCAATAATTTACTGCCGGTATATCGACGACTGTTTTATCGTGTGCTCCACTCAAACTGAGATGGACACCTGTTATGAATTACTTAATAGGCAGTCTGAACACATTAAGTTCACAAGGGAAAAACCGGCAGAGAATTGGCTCGCCTTCCTCAACGTTCAGATAAGATTCTCGCATGGTATCCAAAAAACGAAGTGGTATCGAAAGCCTAGCAGTAAGAATGTCCTAGTCCATTGCAGTTCAGCGCATCCATCGAAGACGAAAACTGCCATTGTCAAGAACATGTTTAAAACGGCTTCTGCAGTTTCGTCTGAAGGTGATTTTAGAACGGAGTCCATGGAAATGATTCGTCAGATTGCGCAGGAGAATGGATATTGTTGCGATGGGCAGCCTGCGTGGCGTAGAAGGAGTGCTAGGATGGAACATGCGCAAGAGGAAGAGCGCACGAAGGTCTCCTTCTGTGTACCTTTCGTTTCAGACGATATGAGTGCTGCCATTCGCGCTTGTCTGCGGAAAGCTGACCTCCGGGATAGTGTGCGAGTGGTCGGAATTCCCCCTTCGAACCTCAAAAGACAGTTGGTGCGAAACCGCCTCTATGATCGGAGATGCCAAACGCCCTCCTGTGTGATTTGCCCTTTCGGAAAGGAAGGTGATTGTATGATCTCAGGAGTCGTATATCTCATAACATGCCAACTGTGTGGGGAGGAATATGTAGGAGAAACGGGAAGACCACTCTGCATTAGGATAAAGGAGCATTTGGATGGGTTGAAAAAGTCTAGAAAGTCCACCCCTCAAGGTGATCACAGGATACAGCACCATGTGAATGAAGGTGTGACGGTCTCTGTTACGATACTGTCTCGTGAAGATGACATCTCAGCGCGCAAGACTCTGGAGGCACTGTGGATCGCAGCAAAGAGCCCGAAAATCAACAGGAAGGACGGGTGCGTGGCGATTACCAGGGAGCTCGCGCCATTCGCAGACTTGTGTGGCTCTGATCTACACAGTCGATACCCCCGCGGGGGCGCCGAGGCAGGGGTGACGGGTGAAAATACCCAGACCCGCCGAAAAATCAATACCAGGGGCGATGCGCGACCATCGGCAGAGACCTGACCTCGCATGACCTTATTTAGTAATTTACATCTTGGGGGGTCCCCTGGAGCAATCCCTGACCCGACCTCTGAGTCCCAGCACATATAAAAGCGCCGTGAGAAACTTCGGGCTCAGGGTGCAGACAAACAGCTCCAGCCGGTTCCAGGTCAGCTCATCGCTTCTGTTTTACTTTCCTATAGAGTTCTCTTCTTGTAATTTGAAGTGGTGGCCCACGAATCACAAATATAGTTTCGACTTACAGGCTCCGACGAAGGCAATATTGCCGAAACGTAAGCCGCTTGGATAAAGTGTTGTTTGAAAACCTCGAAGGCTAATCAAACCTACGACGAAGTTATTTCAATATGCCGAGGTAAATCGAAAGTCGGACATGGGATCTGTGAAGTCTGTTCGCTCCGATCATTTGTTTCTATTGTATTGTGTTGTCTTAATCGATGAGACTCACGTTGCTCTTGCTCTGACGCACTGTTATCACCATTAAGGGATTCAATCTGTTCGAAAGTTCGAGGCTTCCGACTACTTGCTGCAATGGTTCGACCTTTGATTCTTTCTGAATTAGTTGCAGTCAATACTCATAAGATTCCTTCCTTTCTACTTAGAAACCTGCAGAGAGGCCTCTCAATGTCGTGCTCACTTCTACTGCTTGGCATTGCTAAAACTCGCATGCCTCCTTTATTATGTTGACCATCACGGCATTCTCACTTAAGTATTTCGCCGTTGAAGTACTTAATTATTCACGCTTCTCGTAGCGCCTTCAAAACATGTCCTGCTATTCTGTCCTACTCCACTCACTTATTTCTAAGAGCGTTGCTTCAACGACTACTTTAACCACCGCTACTTGCTCGCGAGCTGAAGTTGCCACCGAGTCTCTTCTTGAGCCATCAGCGCGCATCATTCTGGATAGCTCCGAATCACAGATTATAGCTACTGATTCACTTGATTTAACACTCTGTTCGAAAGTTTGCCGGACTCTTACATAAAATCGTCACATTTTCTTTGAACGATTTCCTCGCCCTCGACGGGTGTGCACAGGGATTCTCCATTCGGACAGGCCATGACGGTGTACGTAGAGATTTTCCATCCAGACAAGTCATCTCGTTTTTGGAACACGAGTCGTGATTTACAGAACCTCGGACGCCTTTTACGGATGTGCACGACCGAAGCGAGCAATGCTATATCTTACTATGGAATGATAATCACGGCTAGAGACAATCGGAGCACGATGAGAGATACATAAGAGTGGTGACACGCAGGAGTAATGACAGTTACACACCAACAGTGTGGAAATACGCACCTGCTACCAATCAGCTCTCTTTATCTAATTTTGGTGTTGAGGTCACAGCTACGCCACCGGATTGCAACACTGACGGCACTCTCAATCGATGATTATAGCTGCAGTACACTGCCAGAGTTTGATCTGATTCCTTCGATCAAATATCAGAACGTCACCTCCAGTTGCAATGTTGAAGTTACAGCTTATTCTAGCGAAATTGGCACTGATTATGCGACCGATCGAAAACCACCACTGCCAATTCAGTTGGAGTTCAATCTTTTTCTTTATGCCAATTGACTCTCTAGCCCTCTGTGTAAGCATACTACTGTGCAACGCATATATAAAATCACGGTCAAACAGGAAAGTAAAATAGATTCCGACCGAACTATTGGATGGGATGATGAATGCTGCTGATGGAAATCGATTCGTGCCGACAAAACTATCCACAAGAGCTATCAATACAAGAAATGACATTTGAAATGGTCACTGGTCTATTGTGGCGGGTTTTTTTTCCCGATGGCTGAGCCGATTGGTGCCGGCGGCAATCGATAGTCTCGTTTGATCCCAATCGGAGTTCGATACTGGGCCAAATAACTTCTCTACTGAGCTTTCAAAAATCACGGTTTGTTGCCAACCGGAGTTCGTTGTGTCTCTGCCTGGTTTTGTCCTCGAAGTTCACGATAATTCAGCTTGAGTTCGGTACCCTCCAAAGAGATCGAATGTCACAATCACTCGATACACTGCCCGACGCTCTGGGCGTAACGATTTACTTTTAAACTCACCACTTCTTTTTCCAGACTGGCTCGGCTCCCTTGTAGCGGGTTGTTGCGCCCGCTCGTCGTATCGTACTTTGGGACAAAACAGGCACAATAGATAGAATTTCAACGCAACACACAAACACAACGCTCCTGGCAGAGCAGTAACTGAAAAAGATTTCCAACATTCAATCGATGGGCATTTTATAGGATGGTTTCCCGCCAAAACCGGGTGACAAGATAGACAAGGCGGCACAAGGGGCGATAGGTGATCAATGAAACTCTTCGGCAATTTAGTGAGATCAGCAGAGGTTATCTACCTCAACAGCAACAATGTGAGTAAAATCTGTAGGGTTTATAGCGATTTAATGGATTCTTTTCGTTAGTAATTTAGCTATTATATAAGACGACTGTGTGAGGAGTACAGTCAACAAGTTTCATCACACCGTTGTTTCCATTTGAATCTTTGGTCATTTCGTTTTGCATAGTGTCCTGGTCCGAAAGTACGTGATGTGTCAATATTGGGCATCATTGCTTTCTTTTGACACAAAACAGCGGCAGTGTATCAAAGCTTGATCTCAACTGCGAACAATTCACTCGAATGCCATCACATATCTAACATTCTCGTTTGGTCCAGTGTAACGATCTGCAGGAAAGCTGATGATGAAATTTTAAGTGTGAAAAAGCGCTGATGCGATCGTTTTCATGTATATCTTAGTTCGACCAAGCAACACACAACTTTGATGACCTAATCTAAATGCATTTTCGGAAAATTTTTGGGAGGTATCTGACATCATTCGCAGTGCATGTTATGATCATAATTGTCGAATATAATATTTCGAATCTCCAATGTATGCTCTGACCAGGGATTGGTTTAAAATTCACATGGAACTTTGAGTAGAGACATAGGTAAATCGATAAGGCTTGGAGGGTTATTAACAAATCACCTCCTGTATCACCTGTCGTCCCGTTCATCATCGACTTCCTCGAGCGGGCGCCAGTAACGTCTCCATTCGTCCCTGTCACGAGCCAGAGTGGTCCAGCGAATCGTCCTCGCTTCAGGGACACGAGGTTGAACATTCCTTTCGTTCAGAGCCTTCGTGAAGAAGTCTGACCATCTCGTTGGCGGCCTTCCTGGAGTTCGTTTGATGTCCCGAGGGATCCAGTCAGTAACCGCTCTGGTCCAACGGTCATCACTATATCGCATAACGTGTCCGGCCCACCTGATCTTCGATTTCTTGGCGTAACCAACGGCATCCCTGATCTTCGTTCGGTGACGGAGCTCGGAACTCCGGATTCCCTTCTGCTCTTGTGTGTATAAGGAAATTCCGAGCATCGTCCTTTCCAAAGCGCGTCGAATAACGCTGACAGCATGCTCATCCTGCTTTCGTAGAGTCCAGGTCTTCGAGGCGTACGTTAAAGCAGGAAGGACAGCAGTGTCGAAAAGCTGAGCGCGGAGCCGGATGTTCTTTGTCTTCTTCACTACTCCCTCGATATTCTTAAATGCTCCCCACGCGGCGCGTTTCCTTCTGCACAGCTCTGGAGCTAGGTCGTTCATCATGTTGGCTTCCCGACCTAGATACACATAGCTGGAGCATTCGGAGATATTCGTTCTGTTTAACGTGAAAGGAGCATCAGGTACCAATCCGTTTCTCATGAACATCGTCTTCGTTAGGTTCAGCCTCAAGCCGATCTTTCCACAAGCACTATCAAACTCGGCCAGCATTCGTTCGCCTGCTCGATGTTCGGTGTTATAAGAACGATGTCGTCTGCAAAGCGGAGGTGTGTAGATAGCGGCCGTCGACCTTCACTCCCAAGTCTTCCCATTCCAAATAACGCATGATATTCTCGAGAGCGGCACTGAAAAGTTTGGGAGAAATAGTATCGCCTTGCCGAACACCTCCCTTCACGTTGACAATGACTTCCTTATAGAATGGTGAAATCCTGGTCGTGAAGCTGTCGTAGAGCTCACGAAGCATCCTTATATATTGCGTAGGAACACCCTGGTTGCCCAGGGTTTCAATTACCGCTTCTGTCTCAACGGTGTCAAAGGCTTTCTTCAAGTCGATAAACGTAAGACATAGCGGCATTTTGTACTCTCGCGATACTTCAATGAGCCTTGTTAGGGTGTGGATATGATCGATTGTACTGAACCCTCTCCGAAACCCTGCTTGCTCGCATGGCTGTCCTTCATCTAATATTCTGCCAATCCTGTTTAGGATGACACGAGTGAAAAGCTTGTACATTACGGACAGCAGGCAGATTGGGCGATAATTGCCAATATCGTCTGGATCTCCCTTCTTGTACAGCAACACAGTCTTGCTAGTTTTCCACGACGTGGGCACTTTGCATTCCGACAGGTACCGTGTGAAGAGCCTAGCCAGAGTTTTGATGATGACTGGTGGTATACTCTGCAGATGTTCTGGTTTGATCCTATCGGGACCGGGCGCTGTACAGTTCTTCATCGACGTGATGGCATATAGTATTTCGGAAGAGAGAACCGAAGGAGCGATATATTCGTCTTGCCTAAGATGGTGGGTAGGCAGGTAGACGTGGCTGTCGAAGAGATCCGAGTAGAAGTCGTAGATGACCTCCATCGCCCTTCGAGATGAAGTAACTGTTCCGTCAGGAGGACAAAGGGAAGTCGTCCTGGTCTTGTGATTGGCGAAGCTCCGTCGGGCTTTGTAAGTGCTGTTTCCGACCTCGGTGGCTTCGTTCATAACTGCTGCTCTTCTCTCTTCCGAATCTTCCTTTATCGCTTCTCTGCATAGCTTCGCAAGTTCGGACGTTTGTTTATGATTACCTGTAACTCGCGCGATTCCACGCTGGCGTATCAGCTCGAGAGTCTTCGAAGAGAGTCGTCTCTTGGCTACTTGTAGACTCTCTGCTTTCGTAGCACTATCGTGAAGATGCTCGACGAGCCGGTTGTATTCTTCGTCGATGTTGTCGATAACGGAATCCTCCTATTTACTCGCAAAGGAAGCGAAGTGGCCCCAGTTGATGGAGGTCTTGGGGCTTCGTTTCCGAAACTTCATAGCTCTCTCCCCACGCACTGAGAAGCAGAATCTAGCGCGGAGGAGACGATGATCCGATCACGTGTAGAACTTCGGAACAACAGCGACGTCGGTCAGGCAAAATCTCCGATTGAAGATGATGTGGTCTATTTCATTATGGAACTGTTCACCAGGTGACTCCCATGTCCAACTTAAATGAGAGGGCTTCTGGAACTGCGAGTTACCATGGATGGTGTGGGTCGTCATGATAAACTCGGACAGCCTTTCACCCTGCTCATTCCATTCCACTCCGTGAGTCCCGTTGTGAAGCTCTTCAGCCGTTCTTCTGGGGCCAATCCTGGCGTTAAAATCACCGACGATGACCTTGAAGAAAGTGTGGTCTTCTCTGTAGAGCCTCTCCAAATCCATATAAAACGCTTCCAACTCCTCTTCTTCGTAGCTCGATGTTGGTGCGTAAGCAACGAAGATGGTTGGAGCTGTGGTTGAGCCACATCTTCTTAATCGCAAACGTCCGATTCGGGTTGTTAAGCTTTCGTACGAATCGATGTTCATGGCCAAGTGCGTATTGACGAGGACACCTACGCCGCCGACGCCTCTACTGTCGCATGTTCCAAGGAACAGTTCTTCTCCACTCTCAAATACAGCGTGCAGCGGGCGATGCCTTCTCGTCTCGGTCAGTCCGATGACGTCGTACTTGATCTTCCTAGCTTGCATCATCAGGTCTTCTATACACGCTTCTGATGCAAGCGAACGTGCGTTGAAAGTACAGATCGCCATCTTAGTCCTTCTCCTTTTGGGCAGCCTGTTTTGGCCCTGAGATTTTAGCAGCCTCTCCCGAGCGGTCCTACCCAACGCTGCCGTATTGGGGGCTCCCTCAGGTTCAGGGGAATGAGGCCCATTTCTATTACTGTTTTTGGCGTGAAGATACCCAACGTGCGGCTTGCCAGGCTCTGACGTGGGGGCTATTGACTCCGGGGGCTTGCCAGGCTATCCCGAAGTGGACAAGGGGCTTTGTTTTTGGAGGCGGCCCCGAATCGCCTCCCAGATACTTCCCAGTGTGACTTGTTCGTCACTCGAATGCAAGCTTTTGGCCGACTCGATGGGCAGGATACCAACTGCACCCACAGACTCTCCACACACGTATGCGTGGATCGCCTGCGAGGAACAGAGGGTATATCAACCCAGCACAGCAGAATCAAGGAGTCCATCCCCTTAATCCGCCTGCGTCTCTGGGCAAGTACCGGTGACTTTTGGTCGGCGATTAATTCCCCTATCCGCCACCTGGGGACGCCCTACGTAACCTCGTCACTAACCGGCTGGGGATCCTTCAGTGAGAGAGAACCCTCAGTGAAGGAAATCGGTAGTATTAACAAATATAGGATTAAAACTATGCTTAACTGCTTAAACTTGCTTATCAACTGGCACTTTTCTCTATGCTTAAAGGCACCGTTTCGATAATTTTGGGTAATCCAGATTATGATGAAAAATGGAAGACAAGATCGAAACTAGTGCGACTTAGGTGAAGAAACTGCGTGCATCGGTGTTTTCAAGGTGAAGAAAGGCTTCGAAAAAACGTTAAAAAGGGGGCTGGACGTGAATGAAACCAGAAAAATGAAGAAGAATGAGGCGTTTGGACGAGCAAAACAGTGTGTTTCACTGAGCGCGTGTGGGTCCTGGTGCGAATAACAGACAATGGTAAACGAAAATTCATTCACTTATAAGCATAAATAAACAAAAAACCTTGGTAACAGCAAAAACACTTCATCCTCTAGGAGTAGGAAATTAAATAAGGGATCGCGGCAGCAAAAAGAAAAACAGAGGAAAGAAGAATGGGAGAAAAACATCGCCTCATCACTCTGCGATTAGCTGATTGTGCGTGGGTCCTAGAACGAATAATAGCAATCGTATTGTCTCGACACTCGTCTAACGTGACACCGATCGAGGGGCGGGAACGCGAACTACGGCAACAACGGGGCTGCCACTATGCCCAGGACGTCGAGATTGGGGGAGTGAGAGGGTCCCTTCTACAACCCATGGGGGCCGCTGAGTATCAATAAGGTAATAACGCAATAACTTTTTTATCTTGAACGGTGCATTTAAAGCATAGATGAAAAGTGCCAGTTGATAAGCGCAGTTGCTCGCGATGGCCACAAGGGCATAGTGGCAGTGCTCTCTCCAGGTGAGCAATAAGGGTTTGCTCCCCCTTGTAGTTTTCGCTTTTGCAAAAAGTGCTTTTCTTCAAATAGAAGATCTTAATCCGTTTCTCTACTAATTTGAGTTAACGCTTCGATTCGGCCATCATTTGCGATCACCTATCTATCACGTATCGCCGCACTTATTTAGAATTTCTTGAGGTTCATGAAGAAACCCAAATTACTTGAAACAGATATGCTTGAAAATTTTAATGTTGATGAAACAATCGAAGAAATGAGTGATGCAGTCATGTTGTTCACAAAGTGCGAAACTTATATATACATACTGTCCTACAACCGTAAATAAAACACACAATCGATTAAAGTCTAAAAAATACACCTTTCCTCTACCCATTTTTTAGTTGCTTCATCGATTTTGAGTTTTCTCGCATGTCCAATTCTGGATATTTGGGTGTGGGTATTTGTGCTTCGGTTTTGACAATGGAAGAGCCTAACAAAAATACGTGGGGAAATTTTAAGTAAGTGCGATGTTAGGTGATAAATAGGTGATCGCAGATGATAGCCGGAACAAAGCGCTAGCTTAAAATAGTAAGGAAAAACGGTTCAGGAGCTTATATTCGGAAGAAAGCACGTTTTGCAAAGGCGAAAACGACAGCGGGGAGCAAACCTCCATTGCTCACCTCGAGAGGGAGAGGACTGCTATTACGCCACGGTGACCCTTGTAGCCATTGCCGGCAACTGCGCTTATAAACTGGCACTATCTCTCCATGCTTTAGGCATGCGAACTTTCAACGCTAACATCTTTTTCGGTAGACTCATTTTGCAGTCTCAATCTCCATATTTGTCAACAGCTTTCCGAGCCCTGTCAATATACCTAGGTCTCTACTCAAAGTTCCATGGTTCCAGGGGGAGTTGAAACCCTTCCCTGGTAAGTGAAAAGCTTTTGTAATTCGACCGTTTTTCGAAAGTTCGCTATTAAAACTGTCCTCATTGTTATTCAATGTGCTGAAAATGTGGAGGAAAAATGTTGCTTCAGTGAACATAGAAATTTATCATGGAGTCATCCAAGTACTACGCAAATTTCGTTAATAGCGCTTCCTTGGTATCTCACTACTGGTTCGAAGCGTATCCTTCACAAACTAACAAGAAGCTTCCTGATATTACTATATTTGCTAGAAAACTTGGCTTTTAAGAGAGATCACCCAGTGTGATTGTCGCAAATTCGCAGATCCAAAGTACTCAAGTGACTCTGTGAGATGACAGAGGGTGTTGGTGTACCGTATTCTTTTACCGTTTCTCTACCTATTTTCTTTTCATTCAGATAACAGAAGAAGACGTCAAATCTGAAAAGTCTGCGTATGTTCCACGATTCAATAAAACGACAATTAACCACAAAATCACAGCGCTGCATCAAAAATATTTTGCCAAATCGCCCTGCTTCCCAAGCTCTTCCCCACGCCTCGAACTTCGCTGGAACTCTGTAATACCGTTTGCGATCTGAAAGGAAGTTCTCCAACGGATTTGCCTTCCCAGAATATATAGATATCCTTATACCTTTTCGAGAACTGGTTACCCTTTTCCAGCACCTGCTGAACGAACTCGAAAGCTGCCATAAACCAGCTTTGTGAAGGCTTGGATTTATTATTTAATTAATTCATCTTAGAAGAACCGTCTCAAATTTGGTGTTTCAAAGACATGGCTTTTGATAAGAAGAGCAAAATTCAAGGGAGCAGTGAGCTTTTACAACTTCTTGCTCTTCTGCGACAAAAGGAATTTTACGCGTTGCATGAAAAATTTTTCTTAAGCAAGGTTTTATTGGAAGGCCCTCGGCTCCTCACATCTGCTCTACATATATCGCCAAAGAACTAATTCCTATTCTCTATTGTTATTATTTATGAATGGTGTCAATTATGCTAATGCCATATGATTTAGGAATCCCAACGGCGCGGTTTCTGTTCACGTCACTTATCCTTAAAGACTAAACCTGGGCATTCACCACCGAGCAACAGGGCCGGTAAGCAACATCGGCAAAACAAGATGCTTATTTTATTTTTTAGGATAAAAATAAAGGTAAAGGATAATGTTTTTGGTGTCGATGAATCCCGTGTAAGGGATGCGCCCCCGCACCCGACTTCCATTCAGAATCGTAGTGGCGTAATGGTTGTGTATGTGGCCCATACAATGACTTGCAGTGACCAGCCGATGTACAAGTCAGTGCTTTTATCACCCCAGACGAGTCTGGTACCAGTTCACTGAACCCGAGGGGATGGAAGGCTTGGTTGGCCTGGGCGGGCACCGATCCGGGTTTCGAACCCCTGATCGTGCGTGCGAGATAGTGCGCCACTTGCCACTACGCTACCTCCGCCCAGGAAGAGGGCGGTAATGTAGTGGCCACCGCAAGTCATTGTATAGGCCACATACGCACTCATTACGCCACTGCGATTCTGTATGGAAGTCGAGTGCGGGGCGCATACCTCAGACGGGATCGATCAACGCCATAAACGTTATCCTTTATTAGGATCGAAATATCGCAAGAAAATTCATGGTAACCTGTTGTACCTATATCTCCATTATTTGTCGGTTTTTGGATATTTGTAATTCCAGGTAGACTCAGGATTGCTTTTCGACAAATATTGTGCTTGGGCGCTTGTAGTGATCTGGGTCACGACTGTTTTACTGGTTTTCATTTCTGGCATACTGGAATAGGGAGTGCCTGCCATAGTATCTATTATGTGTAATACTGGACAGGGCGAAGGGAAGGGTAGGATCAAGTGAATGGCCAGATGCAGTATCGAACGAGTGTTCGCACTCTATCTCGTAATTACTCTATTTTTACATATCCTTTTTTACAACTCCTTGATCCCTTAACAAAGGGGAACAACTACGCATCAACGCACAGTCACAGATAAACCTCAGTTAGGGGTATTTGAACTTTTCTGTTCTATCTGTATTCTATTTTTCGGTGGTACTGAATCGCTTCACGTTCCTCACATTTTTTCGAACTACAACCCATGATGAAATACGTCAGAGCTTTCAGATAATTAGCTTTGCTCTCTTCGTTTTGCTGTGTACACAGTACATGTACACAGCAAAACTATGTATACATGTACACCGCGCTTCCTGAGTATGCTGGCACCGAATCCAAACTTGCTTCGTCCTTCTCCTTTTTAGCTGCTTCCGGAACAAAATTAGGGTTATGTTGGATTCGTCAAAAGAAGCCCTAACATCTTCTTTCGGGAATATCAAACGTTACCTGGTCCATATATCGCCAAACATTTTTTCTTCATTTTATAAATATAAATGCGACTTCGAATTCTTACTATCGCCATGAAAAAATTGGACTTGAGAGCTTGACTCCCATCCGGGTACTACAAAAGAGCCGTTTTATGCGAAACTCGGATGGAACTAGAAAACGCGGCGAGCGTTCTGTCGATACGACTAGAGTATTGAGGGGATTAAGGGGAGTACGGCTGGGGCCGTAGGCAACCTACAGTGTTAAACAGGTGCGGTTCGTGAAGTTAAAAGTTTCATCAGTTTCATAATTTCTTCGCCGCTAAGAAGGTACTATGCGTTCATCGTGAATAGAATGCGGGCCATCCGATGAGATCTTTGCCGTCGTCAAATAACTGGGGCTCGTTCGGGACCCTTGGATAGTTTTCAGGCAGTTGCCGACACTCCCTGAATGGTTGGCAAACTCCAGGTTTCCTAATCTAACTGATAACCGAATGTGATTCCACTGTTCAAAGGACACCATCCAAATCAATAAGAGCCCGAGTCGATCCGTCAGCCGCAACGGGATCAGAAGTATGACGGGCCATACTATGCTAAGGAAGTTCATCAAGGAAAGTTACCTTTTAACAAACGGTCGCATTCGTCGTCGTGATAACGATGACCATAGCACAATTTGAGGTGAGGGATCAATCAATCCGCCGACCAGGGTTTTAGTAGTGCTTCTAGTGGTAACTCGCCCCTTCCTACAGTGAGCACTTTTTGGTCTGCCGTTGGGGTAATCTGACACACGAATACCCGGAACGACGCATTGAAGCGCATTCATCAGCAGAGGGATTTGACGGAAATGTGGCTTTCCACCAGTGCCGAGAGCCTGCAAGGAGTAGGTAATGAATATTACGTTTATTCCTCGCTGTCGGAGGAGGCGACGGCATCTGACGGGGACCAGTTCATAAAGTGGGGCTGCAGCGGTCTGCGGTTGAACACGGTCAACGACAAAGTCCATTTCAACCCTCACCAGAAATACTAAGGTCCCTGGTTAGAGGGCGATACGACTAGAGGAACGCTTGGACAACGGCTGCGACGATCAAAAAACAGCCAATGGCATAAGAAAGGTTGCCTCTCCCAGGTGCGTGGAAAGAAATTGCACCAGGGCGAGGGGTTAACGAGCATTCAGAAAAGTAGGGGCTTTCAAAGTGCTTGGCAAGTGGCACGTTTCGGCAAGAAGACACCAAAATAGTATGTATTTGGATCTGGCTGAAATGACTATGGGCCTGGCCTAGGAACAGTCTATGGGCAGCTTTTAAGCACTGCACGATGGGAAAGGCAGCGCCGAATTAGGCAGGAAAAGAGAGGAATAATTCCAAAAACGGGCTCGGAGCAATCAGTTATAGTCACGATCATAATGCGTGCGCGAAAGGGAAGGTTACAGTAAGGGCTCAGGTGATCGGTATGTGTGGCTCGCTGCAAGGCAGACCCTAATAAAATGCTGCACGCTTGAAGATGGATACACGCCAGATACTTGCTCAGAGTTTTTGCCCAGAATAAGCACCTGCGAAAACACGAGCGCCACTGACAATTTCGATGGATTGGGAGTGTAATGTGATATACTGCTGGTCGAGACAATCAGGACCGATCAAGGGATTTTTCAGTCTCTAATATAAACCCGGCGCCTCTAGGGACTGCCGGTAGACAGTGTCCCCGGTACGTCAGAGAAGTCAGGTCTGAACTACGGGCATGTATCGCCAATCTCTCGTCCTTCACCTTTTGTGAGCGGGTGCTGAAAGCAGTGGTACCGTAGAGGTATTGTAGCTCGCGTGGAAAAATTGTAAGGTAGGATACTTCTACAGGAAGTTTCACCGCGGGAATAAGTACCTGTTGAACCTGATTCAAAACTTTCAGTTGACGATATACATGCAAAGATGAGGGGTAGCTCGTGGTTGTCCCTCGTATTAATAATGTAAGTTCGAGACTCGCGAGGGTG
>LS997567.1:12498652-12526152 GCA_000469685.2 Haemonchus contortus | reverse complement strand
GAGCACATATGAGCTGTGCGGAGCTCCGCCCACAGGGGGCGGGGCAAGTGCCGGAATGGGCGGTGCCAACAGCCAAACTTCTTATTTTTGCTCTAAAAAAGTCCAGACACCGGAGAAAAATGTTCAAAGGTGAGGATCGGGTCAACAAACCAGACGGAGGAGACTCACGTGCTGTGGGAGGAGCTTTCTCAAAATGGGCGGTACTTCTCGGATGTGTTCATAACTCGATTCAGTTGAGGCGCAGAGGCCAGGAAAAAAACAAAAAGCGTGAGCGGGGCCTTATGCGTGCTGGGCGTGCGTAAGCCTAGCGAAGCCCCGCCCACGGTGGGCGAGGCGTGCGTTGAAACGAAAGACACCTTTCAAAAATGAATGCAACATTGCTTGGACACGTTCTAGAATGCGGCAAAAAGGTGTTGAGGTGTAAAAGAACAAATGTGGCCAAATCCTCGAAGTGGGCGGGGTTGGCACTAAAGTGGGCGGGGCTTAGATCAAGAATTCATTACTCTGTTCAGGAACGTCCTGGAATGGGGCAAAAAGGTGTTGAGGTGTAAGAGAACAAATGTGGCCAAATCCTCGAAGTGGGCGGGGTTGGCAGTAAAGTGGGCGAGGTTGGCACTAAAGTGGGCAGGGCTTAGAAAAAAATAATAACTACTCAGAAACGTTCTGTGATGCGGCAAAAAGGTATCGTAGCGTAAAGTAAGAAATGTGGTCAGATTCCAGAAGTGGGTGGGGATGACACTGAGGTGGGCGAGGCTTACATCAAAATTTCCAAGTCGCTCCAGATGCGTTTTAGAACGCGCAAAAAGGACTCTGGAGGTGATAAAAGTAATGGGTTCAAAGTCTGAAGTGGGTGGAGTGGGTATGGGTGCATACGTGTGTCCTAGGATGCGCGCGGCAAAATGCGCGGCGAAGTGCGTGGCGATTCGAATGACGTCTATTATTGGGACGTAAACTTGAAGTAGAGTAGATCAGTAGGATCAGCTGGCCATACTAATCTACTCTACTTCACATTTGGGCCGAAATGGTAGGCACCAGTGTCGTGAGAACCGCCACGCACTTCGCCGCGCAATTTGCCGCGCGCATCCTCGGACGCACGTAAGCTCCGTCCCCCGGGGGGGGGGGGGTTGCAAAGATGGGGGCGGGGCTTAGGTCGAAAATTGAATACATCTGTCCTCCACACTAGCCCTGACCACAAAGGTGTACAACTAGGGGATGCCACTAGACTCTTCAAAATACAGATACAGAAATAATTTCAGTATACAAAAAATTTTCCAAAATTTAGTATCCATGGTTCGACACACAGAAGTCCCTC
The DNA here is from genome assembly GCA_000469685.2 of Haemonchus contortus. Classification (NCBI taxonomy): domain Eukaryota; kingdom Metazoa; phylum Nematoda; class Chromadorea; order Rhabditida; family Trichostrongylidae; genus Haemonchus; species Haemonchus contortus. The sequence continues at coordinate 12,524,840 of LS997567.1, read as the reverse complement.
CTACGCGAGAGCAAATGCTCTACATTAATTCCAGTTCTCACAAAATAAATCCTACAGTAACCTCGGCCACACAGATGCATACCCTGTAGAATCGCGTAGATCCCTACAACTACCCAAAGAGGCTTTCCTTTCAAAGTTAGTGTTCACGACCACACACAGCCCAAACTGCACAGTTCCTTCGACTACATGGATTGCAGAGGTATTTGATTTGGATAGATCAGAGTACTCTTCATGACCACACACAACCCCATTTCACGCCTCAAAAAGAATGATGGCTGCTACAGAAGTGTTAGGGAAAGGCCCAGATGGTAAAGGTCTACAATGGAAATCAAAAGTTTATGTGGCTCCGTCCCTTATGGCTATAGCCCCCAGCCCACGCAATAGCGTGCGTAGCCGCCTGGTCTATTATATATGGCTAAGTCTGTCTGTTGGTCTGTCGGTGTGTATCGCTCTGTGTGTATCGGTGTGTGCGCGCCGGCGGCAGCAGCGAAAAGAACTACAGAGAATAACAGAATGCGAATCACCTTGCCACCCATTGATCAGCTGATTGCATCATGAGCGTGTGGGTCCTGGAGCGAATAGCGCAACCTGTATCGCCTCGACACTAGGCTGATATAACATCGGTCGATGGGCGTGGCATCCAACCGATGCCGTAATGGGGCTACTGTTATGCCCTAGCTCTTGAGTTTTTGGACACGACAGCGTCCTTTTTGTGAATCTCGGGGACTGGGTTATCCTAAAGGAAAATCTAAGAAACCATTTTTATCGTGCGAGCAGAGCTCTTACAAAGTGTGTGTACGTGCGTATTTAGGCGTGAATTTATGCAGAGAGCGCCATGAATATGATAACAACGTTTCGGACGTCCGTAATGTCTTTGTTTGGAGGGCTTCTCTGAATGTGCACCTCCATTTATGTTCATGATATACTGCAGCCCACATATCTGTTTTGGTGCTCTCAGTTCGTCAGATTTCGAAAAAGGGTGGCGTCCCACAGGCATCCACCAACAGCCCTGTCTTTGCGCGCATTTGGTGAGTCTTTCCCGGTACGCTTCTCTTCTAAACATTTCCCACATGACAGTCTCTCAAATCGCGATGCGTAGTCAGGTCAACAGCAAACCAAAACGTCCGGCTTGTCTCGCATACGACTCCTTTTCCGAATACAATAGTTCGGGTTGTGAAGATTGTTAATTTTTGAGTATTCAATGGAGGTGAAATGTAGATGTCTTCCAATGAGGATCACATTTTTAGTACCTTTACTTCTCAAAAATTTAAAATGGAGTTGCATGAGAGCGCATAAGTGGACTTGCTCCGTGAAATGGACCAAGGCAAACGTATCAATAAATGGAAGCGTTACCGTGTAACTAGGAAGAGGAATTCCTATTCAACTGTTCAGCGAACAAGTATTGTCAGACTGATGAGACCAAGGCTGTATGTCGGCATGAAAATGCAGCGATGAATTTCAATCAATTTCACCCAGAAAAGTAGTTGCACTATTGTATAGGTGAAGAGGGTACTGATCGTTAAAGTAGGACAGGCGCGAGTGAGCGTTGGAGAGCGATTGGTAGGAGATTGATCCTAATCGCACAGAGTCGAAACGGCATGAAAAAAACTATAACGGTTGGGATAACCGAACCTTTCACTGATCAGAGCTTCATTTATAACGTGTTACATGAGTTAGTGTGAGCATTGATCGTTGCCGAATAAGAGAAAGTGGTGATTAGGGTGGTCGTGTGTTTTTTACCCATGAGCAAGCAGCGCAAACTTGGATGCGGCCGCCTTCCCGTTTATGGGTCCATGATAGTATGAATCCATTCCGAAATAAGTATGCATACGAGCGTTGAACTAATTTGCCACTCTGAGAACCTGGGTATCCGGAATCGTGGCACTCATTGTGTAGGATATTACTGTCTGAAGGAGGATACAGTTGGTTAGCTCAATCTTGGCGCTTTGACCAATTGTAACAAAGACCAACAAAAGATAGCACTTTTTAAATGAAACTATGACGGCATTTTCGCTATGGCTGTCGGAGCGGGGTCAAGTGATGGACGTGTAATGAATCACGATCTCACGCACCGTTTGGGTAATAGATGTGTAGAGATACACAGTCGCTTGATGTCCAAACCGATTCGATAGTGGTTCAGTGGTTCAGTGATATAGCGTATGTAGCGAAGAAGGTCGTAGTTGATAACTTTATCAACGCCAACGCCGATCCAATAAGATGAACGATAAAGATAAAGTGAAAGTGAACCCTACTGCCTAAGAGGGTTCCTGTACCCTGGTTGTTTTGGTGCGTAATCAAAACAACCCTAGATCACTTATCACAAGCAACACAATAGAATGAAGTACGATTCAAAAACATCTTTTGTTCTCATATCGATCATCGGTGAATCGATATACTCCGGGTCCACACGTAGTTGATCCTCGATGAATTTCCTTCGGTCAGGTCGTCGTCGTTTGCTGTCGAAGTAGACAAACGACTGCTTGTGTTCTGCTTAGATACTTGTTCGTCTCCGTCCAACTCGAGTGGTACGAGTAGGTTAATTGGGCGTCGCGTTGTGCGCTTGTTTGCTAGTATCAGTTCGACTTCACGTATGACCCGTCTTTGTTGGGTTGAACCTTCGTGATGCGGCCAATTTTCCAACTGTTTTTGGGAAGGTTAGGATCCATCAAAAGAACAACTGTCCCTTTCGTCAGAATCTTCGCTGTGCCATGATTGTTGGCGAGGTTTCGAGTGTGCTGCTCTCTCAGGGTGGTGTGAGATACTGTTCTCTCCAGGTCTTCCACAACTGTTCTGTTAGGTGGTATGAGCTTCGTAGCGCTTCCTCTGCTTGTTGTCTGGTGCGTAACTGTAGAGTGTCTTCTGATGGATGGAAGGTGGGATCGTCTGTAGATTCAAGTCCATCTATCGGGTGTGTGATGATCAGGTCACGCTGTATGAAATCGATCGGGCGAAGTATTGGGCGATTATCCCAATGTTCCTCTTGATACGTTAGTGGACGTGCATTCAGCGTCCCTTCCATTTTTGCTAGCAGTGTCGTGAGCTGTTCCAAGGGGAAGACTGTTTTCCCGATGGTTTTGTATAGGGAATGTTTCAAGGTCTTGATGAGGCTCTCATAGAACGCTCCCTGAAACGGAGCGTAAAAGGTTATCATCTGCCAAGTGATCCCTTTGGTCGCCATCGTTGCTGACAACGTTGAGGTTTGTGCCAATGGAGAAGCTGCTTCGCGGAGGACCCGATCTCCAAGCTTGCGGAGCGTTGTCGTACGTGATTGTTTCCGGTACTCCTCGACGAGCGAGAAATCGGCGAAGTGCATCAAGAAGTTGCACTGTTGACATGTCGGGCACACATTGCAGATGGATCAGTCGAGTCACTGTACATGTGATGATGATCCCGTAGGCCTTCGACTTATCTTTACCGGATTCGATCGCAATTGGTCCGAAATAGTCGATTCCGACGTGCTGGAACGGTCGGCTTTTTGTGACACGTCGTGAAGGTAAGTCGGGCAAAGCTGGATAACGATACGGCAAGTTGTTCATACGTTGACATGGTGCGCAACGTCATATGACTTTCTGGACTTGTCGTCGTAGCTGTGGAATCCAGTAACGACTTCGTACCTTAGCCATAGTATGGGCTGTCCCCAATAGAAACGTTTGTGGGCATCTTGAATAAAGAGCAGTGGAGATTGCGGTCCCGAAAGTATGGGCTGTTTACTACTCTCGGACAAGTCAGAATTCAGTAGACGTCCTCTGAATCTGAGAATTCCTTCTGAATCTGAGACTGGCACTAGGCGCTCTTTGCTCGGACTGATCTTTCCTTCCACATGTAAACGCTGATGGTTACGTATGAGCAACAGAAGAGCTTGCTGCCGCTCTGAAACAGTAGTAAATCCATCGCTGTAGCGCTCGCGCAGTTGCGGAATTCTTTCCAAGATAGAGTCCCTCAAGTTGGGATTGAGTCAAGTGGTGATTCGATTGAGCCACCTCAGGGCATATGAAAATGCAGATGTTGCGTGTGCAACAGACGAGAAGCGTTTCCAGTCCACAATTTCCTGTACTGGATGTTGAGGAGTGGTGGCTGTACGTGTTGTCTTGGCATGTAAGCTTGGAATATGTAGACGAAGGAGTAGAGGTGGGGACGGGGGTGGGGATGGAGATGAAGGTGGGCCTGAATTTGGATGTGGAATCGAAGGTGGTAGGGTCGAAGCTGGTGTTGGAAAAAGAGCTGCAGGTGGGGTCGGATGAGGGTATTGGGTTAGGAGCATGTGTGATAACAACTTCTCTGCGGACGAGTCTGGTCTCCGATACTGCAACTCCGATGTTGTCGGTCATCGGTTCTGACCGCAGGTAAGGAATTGAGGACCGTTCCACCACAGATGTGATGTGAAATTTTCTTTCGTGAGTCCGTGAGTCGCGCAATCGGCAGGGTAAATACTCGTGTTGATGTAACCGAATAAGACCATGATTCCATCTTTTTTCATGTCATCACTGATGGTACGTATCTCTCTGCACCGATTTCGAGTCAAAACTCCGGCTTTGCAGTCCTCTTCAGGTGTAGATAACCATGCAAGCGCTATTTCGGAGTCAGAAACTGCATTGCAGTTCGGATGCGTCTTCCTCTGCGTCTTTGTTTTCTGGAAGGCATTGGTTGACAATGCTGCAGCTGGTTCTGAACTCGCGTAAGTTCATGTTCATTTCTGCGAAAATTTGCTGTGCTTTGTTGCAGTGTTGCAGCGCTTCTTCTGGTGTAGCAACAGTCATGAGAAGGTCGTCCACGTATATGTTCTCCTTGATCAGTTCTGCCATTTCTCGGTCTTCAATATGATTGAGATGTTCCACGATCGTGGCCCCAATAGAAAAGGTGAAGGGTTCAGCCCGAAGGTGACACGTGTGAATCGAAAGGTAACTATATTGTCAGCTTCCAGCGGCTTAGAGATGTCACGTATCCATAGGCAGCGTGTCGCCTCTCGGTCACAAGTTTGCAAGCGAACTTAAAGAAATGCTTTCTCCACATCGCTGATTATCGCAATGCTTCCTTTGCGAAAACGGAGCAATATGTCGATCAGCGAAGGCAGAATGGACCCTGGTGAAGTTTGTCGTTGAGACATGGTGAATTCCTGAAGTGCGCAGAGCCATCAAAAACACTCAAATCCTCGCGAAAAAAGGGCAAGGACCGTCAAATCGCAGAATCGCGCTTGATTTGGGTCGATGTCACACAGTTTTGGATAATTTCGTTAAAGTCCTGAAGCTTATGGTAAACCAGAAGAAGTGTTAGACGTCCTTCGCTGCTTTCCGACAAAGACAAGTGCCGTACTTTAAGGGAAGCATCGAACTCCACTAAGTCCTTTATGGAAATCCGGTCGTTTCTGGCTGAAAGCCACTGTTTGGAAGGTGATCAGAAAGTCCAAATTCATTTTCTAGCGGAAAATGCGTAAGGCGTCCTTCACGACAAAAAGACATTGAAGAAATCGGGTCGCTTTCACCAGACGGTGCAGCCGAACCGAGTGGAATGAGGTGTTCTTCATGCGCTCACATTTGACCTTCCTTCTCTTGATAATTTTTATTCTTCAAGTCGGTTTTCCGATGAAAAGAAGTTCAGTTGGATGGTCCAGACTTAAACCGATTTCACTGGCACGATTTGAGAAAAAAGAAACTTCAGTTTTCTAGACGCAACTTCAAGGGATGAGAGTAATGGTTTGGGCCGCAATTTCATCGAGTAGGCTTACCCGTTTATGATTTGTATCGAAAGAGATGAGCTCATCCTTTTGTCTAACTGTCATGCGCCGTGCACTTCTCCCTTTTTGGCGTCAGAACCTGCACCGAAACATTGTTTTTATGCAAGATAACGACCCGATTTCTTCGATGTCTTTTTGTCGTGAAGGACGCCTTACGCATTTTCCACTAGAAAATGAATTTGGACTTTCTGATCACCTTCCAAACAGTGGCTTTCAGCCAAAAACGACCGGATTTCCATACAGAACTTAGTGGAGTTCGATGCTTCCCTTGAAGTACGGCACTTGTCTTTGTCGGAAAGCAGCGAAGGACGTCTAACACTTCTTCTGGTTTATCATAAGCTTCAGGACTTTGACGAAATTATCCAAAACTGTGTGACATCGACCCAAATCAAGCGCGATTCTGCGATTTGACGGTCCCTGCCCTTTTTTCGCGAGGATTTGGCCTTATTCGAATTCCGAATTGCAATTCAAATTTGACACATTTTTTACTTTGGCAGTTTTTCAGAAACATCGTACACAGTGAGTTTTTGGGAAAATCGGAGGTGGCTGTATCATTTGGCGACGCACTGTAGTAGGCATTCACCCATTTTGGCCTCAGTTACAGCCTGCTCGAAAGTACGCGGTGATCGAGCATAACACGGTAGCAAATGTCGGAAACTAGACGAGCCACGAGTTAATCATGCGTTGGCTCTTTCTTTTTAACGAGTCCTCACTCGAGACTTGCAGAAAAGCATGGTACTATTGTATTAGCGAACGAGCAAACGTTGAAGACTCTCCGATCTGCTGATGACAACTAAGCAAATATTCCCTTGCCTTTCCATATGGCGATGCTGCGGGCTTTTGAGTAGTATGCAGTGAACAGGTGAGAGATCAACCTCATGGCATTCTCCACTACGTATGCAACCCCGTCAAGGGAACTATTTGTGTAGACCTGTTCTGACAACAGTAGCCACAAACAGAATAGCGATGACACAGTCATTTTGACCGAAAACGAGTGGCAAAGATCGGAGTGGAGGGTGGAGTTACCTTCGTTAATGGATGGGTCGATTGAGCGGTTTCGGCTAATGGTAAGATTACAGGTGTACTCCACGGAGACTTACCCTACTCGATAATCTATGTATATATAATACATAGGAAGGCCTTAACAGGATTTTTGCTTAAGAGCTCCTCCGGATGGGGAGGCTTCTTTCAGTCCACAGGAGTGGGTTGGAAATGAAGGTCCGCCGACCCGTGATGAGCAAAGACGAGGAAAAATTTGATAAGTCTAAACGGCGCTATCATGTTTCTAATGCACCAGGCTCAAAGATCAGTTCGAGATGGTGGCATGTATTATTGCGGAGATAATATGAAAGGGGCCCCGCAAACAAAAAAAGCTTAATGGCAGGTGAGGAGATTTGGTCGAGGCTAGATCTTTCGAAAATATTGAAAGAAAATGAAATATTATTAAAATAAGATAATTGGGTTACCGACAAAGAGTTGCAGCGGATCAAAATCGCGAAATTCTTGCGCACGACTCATCTCTGGCTTCTGACTTGCGTACATGGTTCGCAAATGTCAATATACACTCTGCATTGGAGTCGACTCTACTATACACTCTGCATTGGAGTCGACTCTACTTGGCACCCATCAATCGAAGGAACGCGAGAAATGCGATTTACTTTTGACTGTTCTTATTAATAGGTCAAGTGAGGATATCATGGAGTTCATTGGAACCATCAAAGCTATTCAACATTTAGAACGGCAGTGACGGGCAAGGGACGGCGTGCACTTCTTGGTACCTATAATACCAAACGCTATTCCCACTACTGTCTTTTTGGTTTTTACCTCGAGCATTTCGAACTCGTCAGTTCTAGTCCATTCGATCAATGGTCGCGATCGCGGTGCTTCATTGGTGGAAGTTCATCCTAAAATGTTAAACTAGACATAAGAACATAAAAATGGGTGCAGCAGTGGAAACGGATCCAAATGCTGAGTAATGTGCGAATATGCCAGCAACAAGTAAGTATCACTGAACAAATCAGATGGTGAAGCCGTTCATAGCTTCACCCAGAGTTGGTGAGGAAATCCGAGCGTTTTTGATTTGTGCTAACGGTGAACTCTCCGAAGTGCACCAGAAAAATGACATGCTCGAGAGCTGAATAAGAGTCACCACTAAAACATTCTAGAACTACATTCCCGAGCCTTTATAATCTATTACATCTATTACATTGTCTTGAAACGCTCTTCATAATATTGTGTTGTCCGGAAACATCTCGCCGCTTTTTTGAGTCATTCTTGAGTGGAAATATCCAGAAGAACAAATCCTTTCATCAACCAGTATATCCTCTATTCTGTTCAATGATGGTTTGCCCTCTTCCTGGTTTGCCATCCTTCCCATTGTCCCACTTACATAGAAAGTTCTAGACATAGAACAGAACCCCTCTCAGGCGCTTTTCGCAGTCCTCCAGCGGATTGAACGATTTTCCATTCAAAAATTTCTGCAGAAAAATAAACTAGAGGTTGTGTGATGGTGCCAATTCCGGACTATATGGGATGTGTGGTAGGACATCCAATCCTAGCTCCAGCGTGAGTATATTACCTTGCCGAAATTATCCGCTGATTACGCGGTGACACTAATGATAAATGATTTCTTTTCAATCCCACCAGCAACATAGCATAATCTTCTGCACATTGATTTTGACTTCTGGAGTTGTTTGTGACGGCACGCCGGAGAGGCTCCACGTTGAAGTACACGACCCAATTTTCGTTCCTCGTTTTCACGCGATCAGAAACAGCTCACTTCTGTTTCGTTTGGCAACGAGTCGCACACCCAGGTGCGGTTCATCAAGTACCGCTCGCTCAGTCAGTTAGGTACCCAAATATCAAGGCGCTTTACAAACCCAGTTCCACCAGATGGTCATGGACGGTTGGTTTCGGAACACTGTTTCTTTCCTCGTTGTGGATTTGGTCGTTTACAACTGCTAACAGCCTCCCTGAGCGTTGCCGTTCGATGGTGGATTCATCCTGTTTGAACTTCGCAAACCACTCAAGCATGTACGTTCACCTATAACAATGTGAACGCCACAAATATTTCTCGCGACTCGAGCCGCGTTCTTGTACTTGCGTTAGAATGAAAGCATGAGGCGCGATGGTCGCGATGGTTCCAATTTTCCACGCACCCTATACAGACACACTTCGAGAAATGTTAACAGAATCCGAACAGGGATATAGGGCAGGCTACACCCTTTAATTGATTTTATAACTTTATAGGTTTATTGTCCTTGATGTTTTTCACAACAGTTACAACAGCTAGTAAATCTATACTGTTGAATAATGGCGAACACTTCCCGGACAACCCAACAGAGACCTACCTGTGCAGTCTAAGGGAAAGTGTGAATAGAATCATATGACAGTGCAAAAAGCCGACGCAGTAATTTTGATTATTCGCATCCAGTACCGTCTCAGAACAGAGGGCTTAAAAATATCGACACCTCTTCTTCGATTGGGCATGCTTTGCTCATGTCGTCTCAGTCTCTCTTGTTGAGCCTACAAGCTTGTAAATCAGCTACGGACTGAGCAAGCCAAGGAGTTCATTAAATACTTCCTTTCACCGCATGCTCAGCGGAGGTTCAGCTTTTGCACCTTTTCCTCTTACCAAAACATCCGTCCGTGGACGGGAAAGAAATTAACGTCGCAACTGAGAAAAGAAGAATGAGGAAGAAGCAAGAAGATATTTGGAAGATTGAACTTGCCTTGTCCTCATTGTAGATGCGCATCGGGACGTGCATCTATATTGAGGGCCCAAACGAGTGTGAGTCATCGGTGCGAAGCAAGCAATCCAAATGTCGGTTCGGCAGAGCGGGAACGCGACCAAAATTCATCCGTAGTTATTGAGCCGACTTCGATTTCCGTGCACAGTGCAACCTCTCTTGTGCTTTTACGAAGGTGACGACCTCGCGAGTGCGATTAGCATCGGTAAGGAAGGTTTGAGATGCAAGTGTCCAACTAGCGAATACGAACATCTGGCTCATGCGATGCCAAGCTTTCAGGGAGTTAAGCCTGTAGTTGTGAAAATCCGCCAAGTGTCCTTCCACCCAAGCCTGATCTTGGGGAACTAGCCGCCTCACCAGGCAAGGTGCGATAGCTTTTCTGATAAGCTGCCAAGAAGCGTAAAATCGCAAAGCAGGATGCACTGTGCGTCCACTGTTGTGGCTTGGTGCGAGTGTGCCACTGAAGAGCAACAAATGCTCTGCGTGAGCGAAAACCCCGCACACTTCTTGAAAGCTGCGTAGACGTGATTGACGACTTGTCCTCAACGTACCGCCGAGAGAATGATGTCGAGAAGATTCGGTCGCGCGGTGCTGGGGTAGTCAGGATAAACTCACTCAACTCGGGAAAAAAGGGTCGGTGTATCAGTTGCAGATGGTCGTGAGATGTTTGGCATAGGTAGCACTAGGCGTAGTCCAGTTTTTGAGCCACAGTAGTAGGCCGCTAGGAGATGACCCAGACGAAATTCTCAACAGAAGCATGTGCCCCGTTAAAACCTGAAGTCCTAGTGGATTCGTCGAAGTTGGGGTAGCTACCAATCGCCATGGGACGGACGAAAAAAGCAAACAGCCAGTTGAAAGCCAACAAGCAGGGTTCGCCGATAGAGACGAAGTAGTAGAAATCCAGTAAGCATATTTCCAGATAGTGCAGACCGGTCAGGACGATTTTGGATATGAATTGTCCATGGATGAAATAAGAAAATGTATGCTCATGGTCCTCTAGCGTAAAATGAAATAAAGGAGAATATGCCGGATGAAATCGGATGCCTTGTAGACCAGGGACAACTTGATCAAACCGTGCTCGCTCCAGTGATGAATTAGCCGGCGTAATCTGCTGGGAAAGATGATGTAGTGTCTAACAAACTTGGTCATATTGTAAAAAAGCATTGGAACAAGATCTTCCAAAATGGGTGAAGAAGCTAAGGGTGATGTAGGGGCCCGGCTGGATTCCGGTGCTGTCGGCAGTCGCTGTACTTCAGTCGACGGACCTGGACCAGAGTTCATTTCTGGAAAGTACCACTGGGGCAGCTGGTAGATTGTTAGCGGGTCGTTTCGGAGATGTCGGACACCCTTGGTAGTGGTGACAAGGTTAGACCGCTGGTTAAGTACTCTAGGAAGATATCAATACAGTGATGTGATCGATTCTAGAGAGAGGAAATGTTGTGCTGGTAGTGAATCTAAAGTGGTAAATAAAAAGAAGCCAAGTGACCTTCAGTGTCCTTCGGTTATGCCTGGTGATAAATGATCACTATCCGTACATCATGACTCTGATGGATCAATTGCTTTCACAGAACTTGCACTAGTCGACAGATTGTCAACTGATCTGAAACACGATGGATTCCAATCGTTGCAATGCATACTCAAGAAGAGATAGAACAACACAACAGAAACAATGTGCTTCAGCAGAAAAATTGCAATGAATCAGTCTAGTTCTCAATAGGAGTTTCTGGAAACAGGATACGGTGAAAGTGAAGCAGTGGGATTTACGGAAACGAATGGTGAATGCAACGTCCATCAAATCGACAGTAGATTTGTCCTGAGGCAGATTACGAATTTTTATAGTACTCGTTCTTCTTGAGTTGCCAAATCTTGTCCTTTTGTGGCTGCTCGTGACGCTGAGAACTCGATAGCCTATATGACTCGCCTAATTTAACTGGATAATTAGGGAAGTTTACTAAGACGTCTAAGATTGAGTAGCATGGGAAATATGAGGGAGAAGAAGGAATATAAATTTAAGGATAAGAAAGATAAGGAGGTCGGATAAATGTCCGATGTAACGTACAGCATGCTGGGAGGAAAAAGTGCTGATGACGAACAACCCGCTTATGCCCCTTTCGAGTCCAGATAAGATAATGCCGCGCCAAAGCATAGGAGTGGCAGAAATGATACCACTCACACGCAGAACAAGGCGAGCTACTGGGTGCTTGATCATAATAGAGATAGTGCTGATACGTGTGCAGCTGGCTTGGAAATTGCGTTTTTTTTGCATTAATCCGTTCAAATGGATAATCACTCCATCTACCGTTCCCTCTTTTCCTCAAGAGTTTGACCATTCGTCTTTTGCAGCCCTTTATTCCCCGGAAATGTAAATTTTCTGATGTTAGCTCTGCTTACTCAATTGAAAGCCTCGGGTATCTTTCCTATTCCATACTCTTTCTTTTCTGACCGTCACGGCTACTTGAAATTTTTGGGTGGCTTCTTGTTTTCAATTGCGCTGACCTCGGCATCCTTTACAGTTATCATAAAGGTCTGAATTACGCTCTTTTGCTTATTTTTGTTAACACTCACGGATTCTCTAATAGTTAGAAGCTGTAAATTTTTGTATTAGGCGCCCTTCATTCGTTGGCCCGACGTCCTTCACACGTTCCGTTTTTAATTTTTTGCTTGCTGACATCATAATCCATCCCAATCGTCACCCATCCGTCGCAGATCGTTTTTCATATGACGCTAAAAACTCAAAGCTGTCGCTCCCCATGCGATAAGGAGGTTTCTGTCAAGACCAAGTCTTTTCCAACTGCACCTCGATTTTGGGTTCATTCTTTGATGCTTCAGGTGCAGCAGCCATCGATTGGTTCTCACATGAAGGAGAAGAGCGGCGTGAAGACAACTATGATGCCGCAATGACCATTGCTCATACATCGATAGGTATATCCACTGATTTGGTTCTGATAATATTTATTTATTTAGCACAATATTTGAGCCCACGGTGCATATTCAATGTGACAATGTTGAATGGTCGTATTAGGAACTTGTTTTTGATATGGGATTATTGTAGGCATCCACTTACATGTAACTCATTAAGTGTGTCTATAAGTGTGTCGACGTTTTTATTTGCCTCTTCGTGTGTAAGTATATGTGATAAGGAGCGTAAGAAAGCTGCTGGATTCGTTACTCCCTTCGGGATTGTAGGTGATGGAGCACAACCGTGAGTTTCGTTATACTATGAAAGCTCTTGACTGTATAGCGAAGAGCTGACGTTCATAGTTTCAAAAATTTTTTGAGGGCATTCGCTAAATGCGTAACTCCGCGACGCTTATAATCATATTTTTGGTGACTATAGTACCCAACATAGAAATAAAACAGTGAGGACCCGGAACTCTCAGAGCCTAGTAGGAACTATGATGGAAATTTTACGTTGGTATGTCATGGCGCGGAACTTGGTCGAAAAAGTCCCTTTTCGCTATTTTGTCGGTAAAACACCTCGCGATTCAGAATCGATGAGAGTGATTTCAAGATATGATTTGCGGCTGAATCGTGATTGCCTTCAGATGATTTTTCTTCAGTGTGTTTCATAGATATAAGATCACCCTCAAGTTCGGTGTTTACAGGATCAGCAGCCCAGCAGATAAGTATTAAGCACTACTATCAGATTCACCACCGTGAATGACCCCCACTCACGGACACTTTGAACCAACTCCTGCCATACCATTTTTGTAAAAAACTTCTGAATTTTGCGCTGTCTCATGAGTATAAGATCACTTTGGCAATTTAAAAAATTATGATTAGTAGTAGTCGATGGATCTTCCTTGTTCCAGCCCAACATCGAATAGACTACATGGCATACTCGGAACAAGGTTTCGAAGGGCCTCGCCGGAGATTTCATTTCATGATCCGAGTACTGCCTGCTTCTATCGTCTGCAACTGACGGTTGTTCGCATAAATCTTTTAACGATGATGCCTCACAGATTCTCCATCGGGTTCAGATCGGGCCTGCAAGCTGGCCATGTCAGAACTTCAAAATTTGGGGCAGGAACCAGTCTTCCATGGAATGACTAACTTGGATCGCAGCACTGTTCTGTTGAAAAACGTAGTCAGGACCACGTCGCCGGCTAATGAATGGCATCGGGTGCCATTGTAAGACTTCCTGAAAGTCCTTGGAAACCATTTCGGAGGTCACGAGAGCAAGCTCCAGCCCGACATCTTTGCAGAAGGCACCCCGTACCATGACGTTCCTCTTCCAAAATTGCTACGACTAGTGTCGATCGGCTCCTTTCATAAGTCGTGCCAGTAGTTGTTATATCTATCGGGGCCTTCCGATTTCACTTCCTTTTCACGAAAAATATGACCTGAACGAAAATATTGGGCTGTATGGCTAATCGGTAAAACAGATGGTTTCGTTAAATATCATCCCAAATTCAACCTCCGAGCCCCCTTCATTGTTGCCCTTACAATGCTGCTGCTGTTTTTCACGGCTCTCTATTCAGTGTTTTTGGACACCGAGAGACCGGACTCCAATTGAACTTGGTTTAAGAACAAGATTTTGTCGGAATAAGTTTTTAGCATTCTCCTCTCGTCGTTCGCGGTTAGCTTACGCGGTGTCCTCATAGGGCTCTGTAGTCCCTAGAAATCTTCGAACATAGCTGAGGGATCTCACGATTCTCCTCCTAATTGCCCTCGTACTAAACCCTCTATCCCGGAAATCTCGATTTTGTGCTTTTTCTTCTAAATAAAGATGTCCTCCACGAGGCAAACCGCATATTGCTTCCAAACATATAATATCTGCGACACTTTCCTATATAGCTCCTTCCAAGTGCAACGTGTGCTGCACTAGATTTCGAAATCTTCGCGCTGTCAGGGGTGATCCTATGCATATGAAACGGTAAAAAAATCGAAAATAATCTATATAAATGATCATATAAAAGTTGAGCAGGTCAAAGCAAGTATTTCGGGGTTATTGAAGGTGATGAAGCTAATGGTGGTGCAAGAAGACATGTGCTCGGCTGCTTATCTTGTAAGTACTAAATCCGAGGTGGTCTTATAATTATGAAACACGCTGTGTCATCGAGACTGTGGACAGATTTTGCTCCTAGTGAATTTGCTGTCGCTCAAATTCCTCTCAAGCTGTGAGGACTTCAGGATTATCGAAACCTCCCTGCGCGGCAGAGTAGAGAATGGTAATGATCGATTATGACGCTTCCTTTTTCAAAGAACGGTGGCAATTGTGGCACATGAAGACTGGAAATGGCTTTGGCTTCTATTCAAGATTCTAATCAAGACTGACTGTTGGTAATGTTCGAACTCGACTAATCTCCCGTTGCTGATTGTTTTGCCTGTAAGGCTTCCTGAAGATATTGCTGTCTATCAGAATAGAGATATTGGTGACCCTGAGAAAATGGAAGATAGATGTGCGTTGCCTTACGTTACAGGACGAGATCATTAGATGTGGTTAACTTGCAGTGGAAGCAGAGTGAAGGTAACGGTCGTGATTGGTCAGTGGACATTTGTTGAGAGCAATGCAGTATGGTGATGTGCTCCTCTCTGAAGCTATGCTTCCTTACTATATATAAACCACAAGTTTGGTGTTCGGGTGTCTGTCTGTTTATCTATCTGTCGTCGCCAAATTCGGTATCATCTGGAGAAGCAGCTGTAGAGATTGGGTCAAGTCTGGATTGGGGGGGGGGGAGCCTAGGGCAAGACGGCAAGACAGACCCAGGAGACAGAGCACATACGAGCCTAGCTGAACTCCGCCCTCTGGAGAGGGGCTGCACCGGAATGGGTGGTGCTCGAAGTGGAACCACTTATTTTAACTTGAGGAAAGCCCAAAATCCAGGAAAAAATGAGCAAAGGTCAGGAATGAGTCAAAAAGTCATATGATGGAGACCTACCTGTTGTAGGTAGGGTGTCCTTAGAGTGGACGGTTCTTCCTACATGTATTCATAATTCGGTAAAACGAAGGTATGGAGGCCAGGGAAGAATATAGAGTGAATTAGTACGGCAGTTGCGCAGGTATTGTCTACCGCAGTTAACGGCCGACCACAAATGGGCGAACACTAAGCACAATAAGTGTTTATTGGCAAATATACATAAAAAATAATACAAATTTACAAACAGTAACAAACGATACACTAAAAAAAACAATCGATGCCCTAACGGCGAACAAGCGAGGACCTAAAAATAAGGTAAAAAGAATGGCGTGCGGGGCGTGGAGGACCCCTCAGTTTCCAATCAGTCACTTAACTACTCGTATCTGGCGTCTCGGCTTTTATAGGATCCTTTCCCGCCTAAAATGTCTTTTGCGCCAACCACGATTGACGCCAATAGATCACGCGCTACACATGTTCTACCTCACGATTATCAAGAACCAGGGGTTTAAGGTTCCTCCCGCCTCAACATGCCCCCCTCCTCTGAAGATCTGTCCTCAGATCTTATATTCAGGCGGCATAACCCCTTTCTTGACGCTTTTCCACTCTTTTCAGATGCCTCTCGGAAATCCTTCCGTCCGTAGTGGGCGGTCCTCCCTCTTTATCAACAGCATGGGCTGGTCCTCCAGGCTTCATTGACTTGGGCACCTTGAGCGACTCCAAATAATCACCGTATTCCTTCAGCTGCTTCGTGAGGTGATTGTAGAATTCCATTGCGCGTGGTACATCACACCATTTCTTTGGGTCTTCCACTAATCCTGCACAGAGACAGGCCAACCTGAAGAACGAATCTTTACTCACTGATATACTTCCATAGGCAAACCCTCGCACACTGTCTCTCTTCCCTTTATCTCTAGGCCTTCTGCCTCTCCTCCGCCTAGTGGAACTTTTTGCTGGTTCATCACTAGTTTCGTCTGGGCACTTGATCAAATGATCGAACTGTACCCTCGCTGAGTCTTCGTTTACACCTAACTTTGTAACCAGCGCTGAGTTCGAATGGAATACCCTCTTACCTGGGCTCACCTTTCCCTTGATGGGTATCCTTTCCATCTCTCCTGGCGCCACGCTCGCTCTCTTGACCGCAACAGAACTACTCTGTCCTTTTCCAGAACTAGATGTCTGTTGTTTCCTCGTATTAAATGCGAGCTCTTCCACATTGTTACCTGTTTCCTTCATCCTATCATTTGGCATAGCGTTCTCCACCACATTGTCACGTCCACGCCTAACCAGATTGTACCCCAGCGACGGGAGCGCATTGGTCCCCAAGATCAATGTCTGCCCCTTCTGCTGTGATACGTGCATTGCAACAGTAGTTTGTTCACCATCACATTCCTTTACTGGAATCTTCACCACCATCTCGAATTTCATTCGGTTGCCCGACGCATCGAAAATCCTTTTTCCGAAGTCTACTGGCAACTCCTGACATATATGGCCGCTGGCCTTGATGAGATTATAGGCCGCTTTAGGCATGATGGATATCTCCGAACCTGTATCCAACAGTGCTCTCCAAATCCTTCCACCCACTTCAACTTTGGTTGTGTACTTTTTCCCAAATAAAGAAGTCTCCGATTGCTGCGGGCGCGACTTCCCCTTGGTTTCCTCATCCTCTTGGAGTTTTACGACTCCTGTCGCTTTACTCCCCACGTGTCTCATTCCAGCTGCGCAATTCCTAGCGAAGTGTCCTATGCCCTGGCATTTGTAACACCTCGTTTTTATTTCTTTCTGCTTTTCTTGCCGGCCTTTTTCCACATCCCTCAGCCTTTGTGTGGCTTCACCGTGCGCGCTGGGACGCCTGCTCTTATCACAACCTACATTGGACGTCCTCGGTGCCGTGCTCGCCGACGGACGTGATGACGTTTCGCTCATACTCATCGACTTCGTATTTGCCAAAGTCAGGTTTCGCCGCTCAATTCTCATGGCGGTATCCTTGAGGCTCGTATACGGATCTGCCCCCGGCATCTCCATAGCCACCAGTAGATGATAAGATTCAGGCCAATGTACCAGTTGCTCATACAACTGATGGGCCCTCACTGTCATCAGAGCAGTCTCGTCTAGCTCTGGGTATGCCATGGCTGACAGCCGTTCCAATAGTACGCAATACTCTGCTACCGATTGCTCTTCGGCTTTCTTCAGCCTTCTCAGTTTCCCTAATGCGACTACTCTGCTGGTCTGTGCATCAACCCTGTACGTCTCGGCTAACGCTGCTAATAAACCCTCGAAGGACCCTCGCCTAGTTCTGTGGGGTAATGCTTCATATCGCGTTTTAGCCTCACCACTTAACTTCGACTTCAACAAGATTTTTAGTTCTTCGCTAGACCAGTTTTGTGTTGGATATTTCAAGGAAAAAGACTCAATAAAATTATTCCACGAATAATCCTTATCTTTTCCCGAAAACAATCTGACATCTGGGAGCGCCACATATCTCAAATAGGCTCCGAACTGATTCTCTGCGAGTGAGATGGACCCTTGACTACTCCCTCGACTCATCCTCTCACTACCGCAACTATCAATTTCGCTCAACTCTTCCAAACTAGACATCGATGATAACTCACCGGGCTTCATCAGCGTCCTCCCTGAGGATTGCCTGGATCTGCTCGACACCGAGTTGCTCAACTCTTGCGGCTTTTTTCGCCCAGTCTGCAAAGTAGGTTTACATGAGCTCATCTCGTGTTTCAACCTCTTCAATGCTTCAATGTCAATTTTCGATGCCTCCTTAGCGGCCGTACCTGGCACCGTAGTCCCCACGCCGCTTCTCATAGACTCCTCCTTACGCGATTTGAGCGACTGCAGTTCTTTACGTGTCAATTCCAGCTCGCGCTGCAATGACAACACTTCTTTTTCCTTTTCAAATAATTTCATCATCTTCTTCTTCAACTCCTTACAATTCATCACAATCTCTTCTTGCTCCCATCCTGTACACTTCTCAATTTTATCTATCATAGCTGCCTTTATAGCTAGCTCTTCCACGGCTTCTACTACTTCCACCTGCGTGGAGCAATTCAAAGCCGCCATCAGCTCCTCCGCAACATTTCTCTCATTACCCTCGCACGCTTGCTTCAGCTGT
This sequence comes from Haemonchus contortus, assembly GCA_000469685.2. Classification (NCBI taxonomy): domain Eukaryota; kingdom Metazoa; phylum Nematoda; class Chromadorea; order Rhabditida; family Trichostrongylidae; genus Haemonchus; species Haemonchus contortus. The sequence goes on along the minus strand of LS997567.1, from coordinate 12,506,378 downwards.
GTCAGTTGCTGCTCTACCTCAGCTACAGCCATTCGCAGCACTCACTCACAGTTCTCCCGTCTCGCATCTCCCGTGCGCCAGTACTTTGCCACTTCTGCCCCGACCAGCACTTCCACCTCTTTCACACTTTTGAGTGCTTGGTGACATACCTTGAGCGCTTCCAGCTCTTGATCCTTGTCCATATCAAGTGCCACTGGGGAGTCAACCTCCATCTCACGCTCTTGCGGGGCTACTGCAACATGCGTGTTTACTTCATCCGACACCGGCATCTCTCGCCTCATCCGACACCTCTGACGCCATCGTACGCACGTCAGGGTATGTGTGGTGCCAGGTTCCTTCAATCGATAGCAATCGATAGTTGTGCACACTTAGCTGCCACACAGAAGTGGACAGCGTTGACCCTTACCAAAAGGGTGCACCACTATCGATTCCCAGCAAGTGAAGGAATCTGACCCCACACTGTCTCAACAAGCTAGGCTCTCCTTGGAAAGCCCCTACTTGCTAGCAGTGTGTAAAACAACGACCACTCGAGGAAGGCCCTCGGGATCGTTGCTAACCGACGCAAAAAAAAAAACAAACGAGATATGCGCGACCAACAACACCTCAACTTACTTGTGCCTAGTGCTCACCCTTTGTGGTTCGGCTTGGCCCCCAAGTTGCGCAAGTATTGTCTACCGCGGTTAACGGCCGACCACAAATGGGCGAACACTAAGCACAATAAGTGTTTATTGGCAAATATACATAAAAAATAATACAAATTTACAAACAGTAACAAACGACACACTAAAAAAAACAATCGATGCCCTAACGGCGAACAAGCAAGGACCTAAAAATAGGGTAAAAAGAATGGCGTGCGGGGCGTGGAGGACCCCTTAGTTTCCAATCAGTCACTTAACTACTCGTATCTGGCGTCTCGGCTTTTATAGGATCCTTTCCCGCCTAAAATGTCTTTTGCGCCAACCACAATTGACGCCAATAGATCACGCGCTACACATGTTCTACCTCACGATTATCAAGAACCAGGGGTTTAGGGTTCCTCCCGCCTCAACACGGCCTAATATGCTGAGCATGCTTAACATTAGCGAAGCTCCACGCCTTATGAGCGGGATGTGTATTCGAATGAAAGAAGCTTCTGAAAAGCATGCATAAGTCGGTTCAAAAACGTTCTAGAGAGCGGACAACAAGTAGTTAGGGGCTATTAGAAAAATGTGGTAAAATCCTCGAAGTTGGCGGGGTTTACACCAGAATGGGCGGGGCTAAGATCAAAAACTCTTGACTCTGTTCAAAATTCCTCTACAACGCAGGAAAAAATTCCTAGAAGTTGCGGAATAGATGTTGCCAAATCTACAACAGGGCGGAGTCTGCACTGAGGGGGCGGGGATAAGATCGGAAAATTCATGACTCTGTCCACAAAGGTTCTGAAGGACAGAAAAACAGTTGGATGGTATAAAAGAAATTTTTTCTGAGCGATTTCTGCACTAGGGTGGGCGAAGCTGAAGTTAAAATTTATAACTCTGTTCAAAATTGCTCCGCAACGCGGAAAAAAGTCGTTAGAGCTTGCAGAAGAAGTTTCGTCGAGTTCTCAAAGCGGAAAGGTGTTGCCCTAGCGTGGGCGGGCCAGGATGAAAAATTCATGACTATGTACAAAAACTGCAAGCTCATAGAGAAAAAAGGGTCAGAGGCCACTGACAAAATATAGTCGGATCCCCGAAACGGGCAGGATTCGTGGGGGGAGGGGGGGGGGGTGGGGGGTTGGGGGGTTGGGGGGGGGGTCGGCCGTTGGGACCGGAAAATTCATAAGTCTTTTTGAGATGTTCTACAACATGGGAAAAAATGATTTGAGACTACAGGAAGGGTGTGATCAAATCTCAGGAGGGGGAGGGGGAAAGGTTCGCAACGCAGTGGAGAAGACGGAGAACACTAGGATCGAAAAATAACGACTCTTTTGAAAATTATTCTGGAGCGCGGGGGAAGTGGAGAGCGCGGCGTGCGTAAAAGTGGTTTCAACGGATCTACGTAATTCCTGTTTCCGTCTACCCGAAGCCATCAATTTTGGTAAGAGTATAGGCGGCAGGATGGAAACCCTGAGAGTAGGTAGCTGGACCCGGCCCCCTCCCCAAGCGGGACATGCACGAAAATAGCTGACTCAGAGTGCAGCGCTCAAATTTATAAGGGATGCAAGCTTTGGTTGAGAATACTGATGGTAGGTGACGAGACTGGACGCCATTTACTGGAGGTGGGCGTGCGAAAAAATTGCTCAAAGCTAAAGTGTTCAAATTTAAAAGGGATAGAAACTGGCGACAAGACCGGCTACGGGGAGAGGTAGAAGCCGGCGATCCTGTTCAGAAACTTTCCCAATTATACGTGCAATTGATTCCCATCTTTACTCCTTCTTACATGAGGGAGTCACGTGTCATAAGACGTACTCTGTAAGGATGTTGGCTGATATATCGAATTGCTATACCTATCTGTTGTGAATTGACCGATAAGAGGCCACTTTGTTCCCTTTAAGGGCACAGTGTTCCCACTCCGAAGAAGATGAAGTGATGTGGAGGAAATATAGCTGTAAACGCAGCGATCGATAATGGTAACCGATTTTGACTAACTTCGATTCTTTCACGATATGTGGCTGCTACTCACTACTCATTTTTTCGAGAATAAAAGGTAAGGAGTGATGATAGGCCTATGCCTGTTGGTGCCGGTGTGTGTGTAGGTGTGTGTGCCAGTTTATCTATAACTGGAAACTTATAACTCCTGTTCTCGTTGACCTGGAGCATTCAAATTGGGTGAGAGTACGAGTGGCAGCATGTAAACACTGCAGGTACTATGAAATCTCGCCATCTCTTGAAATGAATCGAACTTTTGACTGAGATGACCTAGGGTGTACAGTAGTGATATTTACATATTTATGTTTACGTATACAGATCAAGTTGGTTGGGAAAAAATCGAGTGCAACCGCAACAACATCGGTCATCGCTTTGTTTTAGTTTCTCTTAGTCACGTGTTTCCTATTGAGGTCGTGAGCATGGACCATTTACTAATGCAGTGCTTTTCCAAATGATAGAGCCACCCCTAATTTCCCAAAAACTTACAGTATACGATGTTTCTGAAAAAGTGCCGAAGTAAACAAGGCGTCAAATCTGAGTTGCCATCCGCACATTATCACCAATTTCCAGCTTGAGAACAAAAACATTTTTTCATCGTCATTTTTTCAGCGAAGGGTTTGTTTATGTAATCTTTTCATTTTCATGCAATCGAAATTGCGTTGTTTATCTAATGTTCTTCATTCAGGCAATGGGGAAGGAGAGTTGCTTTTGACATCCGAGAAAGGACACAATCTTGCAAAAAAGGAGCAGGGACTGTCGAATGGCAGAATCGCGTGAGATCTGGGTCGATGTCACGCAGTTGTGGATAATTCCATCAGGAATCCTGAAAACCTATGGAATTAGAAGGAGTGCGTGACGTCCTTCGTTGCTGTCCGACAGTCCGACAAAGATAAGTGCCGTATCCCGAGGGGAGCGTCAAACTCCACCAAGTCCTGTATGGAAATCCGATCGTCCCTGAGCCTCAATGTCCTAAAAAAGAATGTGATCAGAAAGTCCAAGCTCATCGTCACGCGAAAAGTGCGTTAGACGCTCTTCATGACAAAAAGACGTCGACAAAATCGGGTCGCTTTCGCAGAAGGTGCAACCAAATCGAGTGGAATACGGTGTTCCTCATGTGCTGACATTTGACCTTCATTCTCTTGATGGTTTTTGCTCTTCAGGTTGTTTTTCCGATGAAAAAAGTTCAAGTGTGTTGATCCAGACGGGAACTGATTTTATTGGCACAACTTGAGTAAGGAAAATCATTAGTTTCCTAGACGGAACTTTGAGGAAGGAGGAGTCATGGTTTGGGCCGCGATTTCATCGAGTAGGCATACCCGAATACGTTTTGTAGCAAAGAACATGAACTCGTCCTTATGTCGAACTGTTATGCGCCGTGCACTTCTCCCTTTCTGGGGTCAGAATCAGCACCGAAATCCTGGTTTTCATGCAAGATAAGGCCTCAATTCACGTCAGCAATAGCACTCAAGCTTGGTTCTCGCGGCATCGCATTGCATTCCTGCCCTAGCCGGCGAAGAGCCCCGATTCGAATCCGATGTGAATTGTATGGGGCTTCATGGTACGGAAGATTTACGCTCAAAACAAGCAATTCCGAGGCGTCAGTGAGTTGAAAAAGCAATCATCGAAGCATGGCACAAAGTTGACCAGGAGCTGGTTGATAGTCTTTAGTCGAACCCAGACCACCGTATCTTCGTAGGTATTCGGAGGAATGGTGGACCAACTTCCATGTTCGCCTCTCTTGAAACCTGGGCATCGATACTAATATTATTCAGTGCTTCTGTGCCACACAGGTTTTTTAATGGTGGAATTTTTATTCGCCTGACGTTTCGACAAGATCGTCGTTTTCAAAGGCCTGAAAGCGTATCGAAACTTCAGGGTGCTACCTATCACGTTTGACGTAGACCAGTTCTTAACTAGTTGCAACTCAGACCGCTGAACTTACAACTAAGTAGAAATTCCAACAAGTCACTTACGTCAATTCCACCAACACCGAACAATTGCTCGACTTTAGAGACGATAGAGCAATTGAGACAGCCCGGTCAACCACGACTCTTTAATAGTATCGTGACATGACACGTATCAGTCTCTACTATCAGAGCTCGCATAGAGGGATGAAGGGCAAGAGGTCACCGGTTATGTTGATGCACTCGTTCTTGTTATTCATGCTTGGATTTCGGTGTCTTATCCAGAAAGCCTCTAGAGTTTTTCTGGCACCGATACTGTCTTCGTAGGCCAAAATCGTGCATTTAACGTCAAAGTCACAACCAGCATGACCTTCTCTTCTGTGCTTTCCAAGCGGTGCAATCGAGCAATACCTTCGTTTGCTAGCCAGATGTTCTTTTACACGGACGCATAACTGTCTCCCAGTTTCTCCAATATAGCAAGCATCACAAGTCAAACACTGAAGTTGGTAAACCACAGTCCCTTTGTGCACAGTCTCCTACTTTTCCATATGGGCAGATCACGCAGTTATCCATGATGCAAATCCGGTCATAGAGACGACTTCTAACCAATTGGTGTTTGATGTTTTCTCTTGGTGTGTTAACCAAGAAAACGTCATTGGCTAGATCCGCTCTTTCCAGGCATTGCTTAATAACTGCGCTAAATCGACTTGATATGAATAGTAACTGAAGATAAATTTTATCTTTAATCCCATATGGAAAAGACCTTAATCTGCCTTGTGAGCCATGCTGCCGAGTTGTGTATCCATTTAGATTGGCTATTTTGGTGTGCCAACCTTCTGGACTCTTCCCGCTCCTCGTTACCGGTGCACACCTCCACAGCCATTCTGTACATTTTCCGTAATACTGCACGTTTGACAGCTCTGGGGTGTGCCGACATTGCATGAATGATGATATTCTTGGAGCTTCCTTTTCTATACCATTTCACACTGTACGTTCCATTGGTAACCCTTACCTGAGTGTTCAAAAAGGGTAACCAGCCTTCGTGTGGGACTTCTCGAGTTAGCTTGATGTACTGCGATTGACTGTTTAGAATGTTGAACAACTCATCCATTTCTGACTGAGTTGATGTTATGACGAAACAGTCGTCAATGTAGCGGCAGTACATTATGGGTAGGCGTGCTAGCACTGGTTGTTCGATTCTACTCATGAAGCAGACAGCGAGAATCGGTGCTAGCCGCTGTCCCATCGCAAGCCCTCTTATCTGTGAAAAGTATCTCCCGGACCACTCTAATATATTGCAGTTCAAGCACTCCTTGATGAGAGCCATTATTTGTGCTTTGCTCAATCCGAACGTCACCACATTTCTCTCATGCTGATCAAGCATTTCTGAAACTGCTTGCAAAGCATCGTTGTTGCTAACGTTGGTGTAGAGCGCAGACACGTCAAATGACTCGACAATACAGTCGCGTTGAAATCTGCAAGCACGTAAGCGATCCAAGAATTGTCCCGTATTCGCCAGATGTGATGGTATATGGACTAGGAGTTGACCGATGATTTTATTCAGAAACCATGAAATGCGATCGGTCGGTCCATTCACACAACTGATTATAGGCCTAATTTTTGTAAGCCTGCGGCAGAGGTGACTGCATGTTCTCAGCAGACAACTTGTGGGTTTTGATTAGGCTGTAGAAGACCGGGCACATGGGGTTTTCCAGCTTCAGCCTTCTAATGAGTCTTTCATCCAATTTTGCCATCTTTCCTACTTTGACCCACAAGGTGTTTAACTTGTGTGTTTGCATATGAAAGGCTTTTTCTGTCGTGTTGCGGTAGACTGTTGTGTCTGTCAGGTGAAGTTCTGTGATTTCCCTGTCTAAAGACTGAGGTAATACCACAAATTCTCCACCTTTATCGCTGACAGAAAGGCGTACTTCATTCCGTTTTATTCTTTCCCGGATTTCTTTGAAACCTTCCCATTGCTCGCGTGTCAGATTGGAGCGCTTTTCGCACTTGAATCTATTAAGCGCGTTCAGAACTCCTGTTGACAAGATTCGAAACTTAATATCCGCTTCTGGGAAAGGATCAGGTTCTTTATAGAATGACCGTGGGAATGCAACTCGGCAGCATGGCTCACAAGGCAGATCAAGGCCTTTTCCATATGGGATTGAGGATAAAATTTATCTTCAGCTACCATTCATATCAGATCGATTTAGCGCAGTTATTCAGCAATGCCTGGAAAGAGCGGATCTAGCCAATGACGTTTTCTTGGTTAACATACCAAGAGAAAACATTAAACATCAATTGGTTAGAAATCGTCTCTATGACCGGATTTGCATCATGGATAACTGCGTGATCTGCCCATATGGAAAAGTAGGAGACTGTGCACAAAGGACTGTGGTTTACCAACTTCAGTGTTTGACTTGTGATGCTTGCTATATTGGAGAAACTGGGAGACAGTTATGCGTCCGTGTAAAAGAACATCTGGCTAGCAAACGAAGGTATTGCTCGATTGCACCGCTTGGAAAGCACAGAAGAGAAGGTCATGCTGGTTGTGACTTTGACGTTAAATGCACGATTTTGGCCTACGAAGACAGTATCGGTGCCAGAAAAACTCTAGAGGCTTTCTGGATAAGACACCGAAATCCAAGCATGAATAACAAGAACGAGTGCATCAACATAACCGGTGACCTCTTGCCCTTCATCCCTCTATGCGAGCTCTGATAGTAGAGACTGATACGTGTCATGTCACGATACTATTAAAGAGTCGTGGTTGACCGGGCTGTCTCAATTGCTCTATCGTCTCTAAAGTCGAGCAATTGTTCGGTGTTGGTGGAATTGACGTAAGTGACTTGTTGGAATTTCTACTTAGTTGTAAGTTCAGCGGTCTGAGTTGCAACTAGTTAAGAACTGGTCTACGTCAAACGTGATAGGTAGCACCCTGAAGTTTCGATACGCTTTCAGGCCTTTGAAAACGACGATCTTGTCGAAACGTCAGGCGAATAAAAATTCCACCATTAAAAAACCTGTGTGGCACAGAAGCACTGAATAATGGTGGACCAATTAATTATTGACATTGCAGCTTTCTCTACTTATTGTATGTTTGTTGTTGAATAAATTCATTTTGTTAATGGCTGCATTATTGGAGACGTCGGAAAAGCTTCTTTTACTAAAGAAGTGACCAAAAATTGCTTGTTTCCGAGCTGGAATTCAGTGAGAATC